>CM023485.1:94123252-94198566 GCA_013339685.2 Hyalomma asiaticum
CAAACATGGATACACGAGATGTAAGTAGACAACACACACTGACGAAAAAGAAAAACGGCCCAACACTTATCAGCACCATGCCTCCCATTACATTTTCCAGAACGTTGAAAAACTGCAGTTTACATGTTGCCCTATTTAGAGGGAATCAGATGCTTGCAAATAGTTTCTGGATGATGTCAGTGGGTTCATCCAGAATTTCACACGATTCAAAACAGTGTCGCCACATTCAGATAATCATTCTTTTTGTCGGAGCAGTTGACGGCCTGCTCCCACATATTTCACCCATCTTTCAATCTCTTCTGTTTTGATTATCTCCCTTGTTGGATGGTTTCTGTACTGGCGCATTATTCCGCACATGTTAAACAGCAGAACACAACCGCATTCCTTACAAAGCATTGCTAAAAAAAACACCAGCCACGTTCTTGATATTGTATAACTCTGTTCTCTTAAAGGGTCCCTGAAACGTTTTTTTGACATTGCGTCATTGATTAGGCAACACAATTGTGAAATCATTCACACCATAAATAAAGCGAAGCACCATGCGCTAAGGCAGCTATGGGCTTATTTCTGTCGTCTTCCTCCTTACCACTGCTGTTCCTCCTCAACTCGATCTGCTGCGGAGTGCGCGCTAGCGACGACAGCGCCTCCCACTTGAGCCGCTCTGCCGAGGCCTCCGTGGCGACATAGCGCCCCGATATCCTTACTGAGGTCGCCCGCCTCGGCAGTGCTAGCCTCTGTAATAGAGCGCCGCGACTCGTGTGTACGCCGGCAGATGCCGCGACGATACCGTTGGCTGAAACTAAGCAGCACGTTGTATAAGCACGTTGATTACGTGCACGTGATGGTTAGGGGCCAATCAGCGACCTCCCATTCCATCGGTCGTTGGTGGGGGCGTTTGAAAATGCGTTTTGGCGAGCCGCTGCGATCTTTTGTGATGCGCGTGTTCAAAATCTTATTGTAAATACACACATTACGCAGAGCGCTGAAATCTGTCCTCAAATATCCTAATGACTCGCTCTACTGGATCACCATGTTTGCACAAGATCGTCATAACCATTTCAGGGTCCCTTTAAGCACTCATTGCGGCAATGGTTGGTTTGACCAACATAGTGACCATATGAAAACGGTAGGCAATCACCACACATTCAGGGCATCTCACAAACCTCTTATTTTTGTGTAGTTCTTTCCACAGCCACGATTAATGTGTGCATTTGGAGCTGTGACCTTACACAGCCTTTTCAGCTTGTTTCGTGTTGAAAAGACCACGCATGTTTGCTCACTGAGCAGTTATGTTTTGTTTGTTTTTTTTTTTTTCAAATTGTGCGTGCCCTTTTGTACGTAGGTAACACACTTATGCAGCTCCCCCCCGCTCAAACGGTTGGCTTGTGTTTGACCCAACTTTTTTCAAATCTCTCCAGATAGGCTCAGCTACAGAGACTAGTAGTCTGAGATAGCCAGCGTCAGTCAGTCTCGTTCTGTGTTGTCAAAGATTACAGGAACCGAATGGTGGGCGCTACTCCTTTAAGGGCGTTCTTGAAAGCAGGTTGCTATTGCCCTATTTTTACGAGAGTTTTTGATGAGCCAAGGGCTGACGGAACAGTGCCTTATTAGCACGCTGGCTCGTAACACCAGTAGGTGTCATTTTCCATTATCGAACAAGCGTAGATCCAGTTAGCACCTTGTGCCATAGATTCAAGAGAGTTGGAACCCCTTGCGGCCACACATGAGCTACTGAGGATGGAGCTTTACCGATTTTTGGAATCTACACTCATCGATAGCGAAAAAAGCACACCTTTTGGCATTATGAGCAAGTGGCAAGATTTTGAGAGACCGTATTTTTATTCAGGAAGGCGCGCAATAAGTAGAGGAATGCTCTGGATGCGGAAAACGCATTTTGTGCGACTTCTGATCGAGTCAAAATTTCACAAAAAACCCAGACTATAGTCTTACTTTTTTGGCATTTTGGGCAAATTTTGAGAGACCGTATTTTTATTCAGAAGGCGCGCAATAAGTAGAGAATGCTCTACGATGCGGAAAACGCATTTTTGCGACTTCTGATCGAGTCAAAATTTCACAAAAAACCAAGACTATAGTCTTACTTTTTTGGCATTTTGGCAAGATTTTGAGAGACCGTATTTTTATTCAGGAAGGCGCGCAATAAGTAGAGGAATGCTCTACGATGCGGAAAACGCATTTTGTGCGACTTCTGATCGAGTCAAAATTTCACAAAAAACCCAATACTATAGTCTTACCTTTTTTGGCATTTTGGGCAAGGTTTTGAGAGACCGTATTTTTATTCAGGAAGGCGCGCAATAAGTAGAGGATGCTCTACGATGCGGGAAAACGCATTTTGTGCGACTTCTGATCGAGTCAAAATTTCACAAAAAACCCAATACTATAGTCTTACCTTTTTTGGCATTTTGGGCAAGATTTTGAGAGACCGTATTTTTATTCAGAAGGCGCGCAATAAGTAGAGGAATGCTCTACGATGCGGGAAAACGCATTTTGTGCGACTTCTGATCGAGTCAAAATTTCACAAAAAACCCAATACTATAGTCTTACCTTTTTTGGCATTTTGGGCAAAATTTTGAGAGACCGTATTTTTATTCAGGAAGGCGCGCAATAAGTAGAGGAATGCTCTACGATGCGGGAAAACGCATTTTGTGCGACTTCTGATCGAGTCAAAATTTCACAAAAAACCCAAGACTATAGTCTTACCTTTTTTGGCATTTTGGGCAAAATTTTGAGAGACCGTATTTTTATTCAGGAAGGCGCGCAATAAGTAGAGGAATGCTCTACGATGCGGAAAACGCATTTTGTGCGACTTCTGATCGAGTCAAAATTTCACAAAAAACCCAATACTATAGTCTTACCTTTTTTGGCATTTTGGGCAAAATTTTGAGAGACCGTATTTTTATTCAGGAAGGCGCGCAATAAGTAGAGAATGCTCTACGATGCGGGAAAACGCATTTTGTGCGACTTCTGATCGAGTCAAAATTTCACAAAAAACCCAATACTATAGTCTTACCTTTTTTGGCATTTTGGGCAAGATTTTGAGAGACCGTATTTTTATTCAGGAAGGCGCGCAATAAGTAGAGGAATGCTCTACGATGCGGAAAACGCATTTTGTGCGACTTCTGATCGAGTCAAAATTTCACAAAAACCCAAGACTATAGTCTTACCTTTTTTGGCATTTTGGGCAATGCCATGGCCATTTTAGGCAAAAATTTTAGCAACCATACAATTATTCAGGAACACGCCTAATCAGTGGGGGAATGATATACGATGCAGGAATACGCTTTTATTGCGATATCTGGTCGGGTCACATTCTGGCACTCCACACAAGGCTATAGACTTACCTGCGATGGCCTTTTCGGGCCGAATTATTAGGAAACATATAATTAGTCAGGAACGCGCATGATGAGTAGAGGAAGGATATATGATGCAGGAAGACGCTTTTATTGTCATTTCAGGCCGGGTCACATTCTGGCAAATCACACAAGGCTATAGACTTACCTGCCATGGCCATTTTAGGCAAAAATTTTAGCAACCATACAATTATTCAGGAACACGCCTAATCAGTGGGGGAATGATATACGATGCAGGAATACGCTTTTATTGCGATATCTGGTCGGGTCACATTCTGGCACTCCACACAAGGCTATAGACTTACCTGCGATGGCCTTTTCGGGCCGGATTATTAGGAAACATATAATTAGTCAGGAACGCGCATGATGAGTAGAGGAAGGATATATGATGCAGGAAGACGCTTTTATTGTCATTTCAGGCCGGGTCACATTCTGGCAAATCACACAAGGCTATAGACTTACCTGCCATGGCCATTTTAGGCAAAATTTTTAGCAACCATACAATTATTCAGGAACACGCCTAATAAGTGGGGGAATGATATACGATGCAGGAATACGCTTTTATTGCGATATCTGGTCGGGTCACATTCTGGCACTCCACACAAGGCTATATACCAACCTGCGATGGCCATTTCAGGCCGAATTGTTAGGAAACATATAATTAGTCAGGAACACGCATAATGAGTAGAGGAATGATATACGATGCTGGAAGACGCTTTTATTGTCATTTCAGGCCGGGTAACATTCTGGCAAATCACACAAGGCTATAGACTTACCTGCCATGGCCATTTTAGGCAAAATTTTTAGCAACCATACAATTATTCAGGAACACGCCTAATCAGTGGGGGAATGATATACGATGCATGAATACGCTTTTATTGCGATATCTGGTCGTGTCACATTCTGGTACTCCACACAAGGCTATATACTAACCTGCGATGGCGATTTCAGGCAGGATTGTTAGGAAACATATAATTAGTCAGAAACACGCATAATGAGTAGAGGAATGATATACGATGCAGGAAAACGCTTTTATTGTGATTTCTGGTCGGGTCACATTCTGGTACAGCACACAAGTACAGCCTTACCTGCGATGGCCATTTTAGGCAAAATCTTTAGCAACCATACAATTATTCAGGAACACGCCTAATAAGTGGAGGAATGATATACGATGAAGGAAAACGCTTTTATTGCGATATCTGGTCGGGTCACATTCTTGCACTCCACACAAGGCTATAGACTTACGAGCAATGGCCATTTCGGGCAGAAATATTAGCAACCAGATAATTAGTCAGGAACACGCTTAATAAGTGGAGGAAGATGCTTTTATTGTGATTTCTTGTCGGGTCAAATTTTGGCACAAAGCACAGGCCTACATGCGATGGCCATTACGGGCAGAATTATTAGCAATCATATAATGAGTCAGGAATACGCGTAATGAGTAGAGGAATGACATAGAATGCAGGAAAACGCTTTTATTGTGGTTTCTGTTCAGGTCACCTTCTGGCACAACACACAAGGCTATAGATTTACTTGCGATGGCCATTTTGGGCAAAATTATTAGCAACCATATAATTAGTTAAGATCACGCGTAATAACTAGGGGAATGATATACGATGCACGAAAACAAATTTATTGTGATTTTTGGCTGGCTCACATTCTGGCACAACACATACAGATATAGACTTACCTGCGATGAACATTTCGGGCAGAAATATTAGGAATCAGATAATTAATCAGGAACATGCGAAATGAGTAGAGGAATGATATACGATGCAGGAATACGCTTTTACTGTGATTTCTGGTTGGGTCAAGTTCTACACACCACATAAGGCTATAGACTTAGCTGCGATGGCCATTTCGGCCAGAAATATTAGCAACCACATCGTTAGACAGGAACACGCGTAATAAGTAGAGGAATGATACATGATGCGGGAAGACGCGTTTATTGCGATTTCTGGTCGGGTCACATCCTGGCGCAACACAGAAGGCTATAGGCAGTGTTGTACACAACGTCGTTCCGAGGTACGGCGTCCCTGGAACTAGTTCCTTTTTGGAGGAACGAAGGAACGCCATCGTTACTTTAAAGGCTGGTGGAACTGTAACGGTAACGCGTTACATTTAAAGGTAACGGCAGAGGGAACGACGTTCCTTCTGTAAACGTTCCACCAGCGTTCCACATGCAAAGCGGATAGGCCGGCCTGCAACCGCCGAGGCCGATGCTGGAATCCCCGCTTCCCTGTTAGCAGTCTCCTTCACTCAAAATAAAACTTCACGCAAAATGCTATTCTTTTAGTCTTCCTCCTCGAGGCTTCACGAGGGCGAAGCTCCTCTTTCGCCAGCGTGGCACACCGCATGTGTATTTCGTTACTCCCTTACGGTGGCAGTACCCTGTGGCTGGACGAAAAGTTTACGGCTCTCTACGGCAACGCAGGCCGAAGCACAGCCAGCCGCGGAATTGCTTTCTTCCCTTCAGATCCCGCCGCCAAGGCTGCCTCCGAAATAAGACATTATCAACGCGCTTTGCTCAGTGCATAAGTTCTGAGAATGCGATTACGGCTCACACGTGCGGGCCTGGCCGTCAATGGCATTTTCTCCGCAGGAGACCGCTCGACAAAGCAGACGAGCAGCGGCAAATGTTGCACTACGGAGGCTACAGTTGCACCCTGTTGTGAAGTCAAGATAACGTGTCGCCCCGCCACGGTGGTCTAGTGGTTATGGTACTCGGCTGCTGATGCGAAGGTCACGGGATCGAATCCCGGCCGCGGCGGCTGCATTTCGATGGAGGTGAAATGTTGACGCCCGTGTGCTGTGCGATGTCAGTGCACGTTAAAGAACCCCAGGTGGTCGAAATTTCCAGAGACCTTCACTACGGCGTTTCTCGTAATCAGCGACACTTAGCAGCCGGAAACGTAAACCACGCGAGTTTGGAGGACAATACTACAGGGCCATCCAACACGACCGAGTCGTCTGGGGCCTGTTAACAAAAGTGCGGCGCGGTCTCTTCTCAAACGTCCAACTTAAGATCGCTGAGGAGACCTCGGCTGCTGTGTTTCCACGGACACTCCCGGCTTGCTTGAGTGGAACATTGTAGGATTCTCCGAAAGTCGTGTAGCAAGCGACCGTTCCAACGCGGCGTACTCTACTCGACACGATGCCGGCCTCTGCTGATGGGGGGACAACATCCGCCGAAAACGGGAAAACTTGGCCCTCCTGCTGTGACGAAAGGGGTCGACGAAAGGGCCGTTGTTATGGCGAAAGTACTCTCAGGCGCCAGCAGGGGCGCAGGAAAGCGCGCGCGACAACACCAACGACGGGATGGGGGATAGCAGTGTTTCGCTTTATTTGAGCCAGTCTGAACAGCAAGGAAGGGTCATTCTGAAGGCTGGACACACTGCAGAGATCTTTCACTTGGCATTTGAAAATCACAGACCACCACCTTGCCTCTGTGCCATCTAGATTCTGTTGCAATGAGTGCCGATAGATTTCTCCCTGGCCATGGCTACCCCCGATGTTTCAACCGAATGAATACAACATCGCACGCCTGTGGTTAGCCCAATGTATGACTTGTGCTCCATCGAACAATAGAAGTGGAGTGTCGAAAAGATCGGCGAGAAACTTAAACAAGCACGTGCAGGTATGGTTTATTTAATGTTCTTTCCTATTCGCATAACGAAAAGACAGCTTTGTGTTCATAGTGTAAATCCGTCCATTTGTTACTTTCTTGTTCACATTAGGTATTTCTACTATGTCTTGATCTCATAGAAACTAGAGCCATGCTCAGTAGCATGTGCGCAAGTTTTTGCTACTTTGGTTGTGCTGTTGTTCTGCTGTGAACGTTTCCTGCGTGACACACGTCATTTTTGCACGCAGACACCATTTATTGGTTGGTGTCCGACGAAACGATGCACGCGATCATTTATTTATTTATTTATTTATTTATTTATTTATTTATTTATTTATTTATTTCCCACATATCAATGTCATTTCGCCATTGCATGAGAGTGGGGCTGCTGTACAAATTGAACAGACAAAGCATACTCCTCAGGACGCCATAAGAAAGAAAAATATTGCCACGTTATATAAGTCATCTGTAAGCTCATCAACTGATCATGCAGTTTGAATTCTTCCCACCGACACACACTGCGCACCACCATAAATAAGAGCGAAAGAACAGTATCACAAATGCTTTAAAATTGTCAGAACTAAGCAAAATAGTATTGTTACGAGAAAGACACAGAGGACGGCTATTTACAATGTATTTACAGGGAGGCTTTAACCAGGCAACAACCAAGATGGTGGACAGTCCGCGCATCAGCCAGTCCCGTCTTCGTCTTCTTCTTCATCGATGGTATGAGCCATACCCAGATACTATGGTCGCTTCGTAGCATTACCCCCGGTGGTAGAAGCGCCGTCTCGGCGCACTTTAAACTCGGTCGTCAGACGGGAGGTAGTAAGGCTTCAGTCTGGTCACGTGAACTATGTCGGTGGGACGAGCTGCAGTAGACGGAGTCGGGGAGACGGGAACAATCTCATAGGTAACGTCCGTTACTTGGCGGACGATGCGGTAAGGACCCGTGTATCTTGATAGCAGCTTTTCGGACAAGCCAACACGGCGATAAGGACACCATAGTAGTACTAAAGAACCGGGTGAGAAGGCAACGTCGCGATGGCGGCTGTCATAAAGGCGCTTCTGGCTTGCTTGCGAGGCGCACAGCCGCGAGCGGGCGACTTGACGCGCGTGGTCGGCACGAGCGATGGCATCACGAGCATATTCGCTAGGCGGCGCGGTAACATCCGGAAGTAGGGTGTCCAGTGGTAAGGTCGGTTCGCGGCCGAAAAGCATATAAAATGGAGAATAACCGGCGGTGTCATGGCGTGAGGAATTATAGGCGAAAGTGACGTACGGTAGGGCCAGGTCCCAGTCGCGGTGGTCAGACGAAACGTACATGGAAAGCATGTCCGTGAGGGTACGATTGAGGCGCTCGGTGAGACCATTTGTCTGGGGATGGTAGGAAGTGGTCAACTTGTGCTGCGTGGAGGAGGATCGCAAGAGATCGTCGATTACTCGCGACAAAAATGCGCGGCCACGATCTGTGAGCAGTTGGCGAGGGGCACCGTGGTGTAGTATAACGTCACGCAACAAGAAGTCGGCGACGTCCGTAGCAGTGCTGGTCGGAAGAGCCCTAGTGATAGCATACCGGGTTGCAATATATTCAGAACTGTCAGTTAGACTACTAAACGCACTAAAAAGGCTACAAATATTGAGGGAGGAAGTTTAGGGCAGGAACTGATGACGACATATCGGGAAATCTTGTTCCATTATTTATAGGCGCGGGTGAAGCACAAGCTATTATATGCCAATTTAAATCGACAAGTCTACGGTATTTATAGCTGTTAGTGTTAAATGCGGGCTTACTACTCACATGCGTTGGTGAATGTGAGTGACTTTCTATTTGCACATCTGAGGTTCACTATTCTGACTGCTCATTGGAAGGCCCATTACGTGTTTCACTTGTAATAGACTAGAGTCAAAGTCGCTGTGAACATATCGTGACTACGTTCGGTGCTCCCTGAAAGTATGTCTAGAAGCATTTATATTCATAATTTTATTCTCCAGATAATCTGCTGCCGGTAAGGTTCAAGTGGGCGCAATGTACGTAGCTGGAAGTGAATTTAAAGTGTTTAAGTCACTTAATTTCAGCTCACAATTTTCCGATACTATTTTGAATCCTAAAAATGAAATGTAACGTAAATGAAACGACACGTTCCAATTTCCGAAATGTAACTGGAACGCGTTCCTTTCTGATTAAAGGAACTTGTAACGGGAACTCGTTACAAAGCTGCGAAGGAACGAGGAACGAGCTTTCGTTCCTGTTTTGGAGGAACGTGTAGTACAACACTGGGCACAACACACAAGGCTATAGGCTTACCTGCGACGGCCATTTTCGGCAAAATTATTAGCAACTATATAATTAGTCAGGAATTCTCGTAATAAGTAGAGGAATGATATGCGATGCAGGAAAAAGCTTTTATTGCGATATCTGGTCGGGTCACATTCTGGCACAACACATAAGGCTATAGACTTGCCTGCGATAGCCATTTCGGGCAGAAATATTAGGAACCAGATAATTAGTCAGGAACATGCGAAATGAGTAGAGGAATTTCGGGCAGAATTATTATCCACCATATAATTAAGCAGGAACACGCGTAATAAGTGCAGGATGATATAGGATGCAGGAAAACGGTTTTATTGCGACATCTGCTCGGGTCACATTCCGGCTCAACACACAAGGCTATAGACTTACCTGCGATGGCCATTTTGGGCAAGATTATTAGCAACTATATAATTAGTCAGGAACAGGCGTAATAAGTAGAGGAATGATATACGATGCAGGAAAACGCGTTTATTGTGATTTCTGGCCGGGTCACATTCTGGCAAAACACACAAGGCTATAGAGTCACCTGCGATGGACATTTCGGGCAGAATTATTATCCACGATATAATTAAGCAGGAACACGCGTAATAAGTAGAGGAATGATACATGATGCAGGAAGACGCTATTATTGCGATATCTGGTCGGGTCATATTTTGGCACAGAACACAAGGCTATAGACTTACCTGCGATGGCCATTTCGGGCAGAATTATTAGCAACGATATAATTAGTCAGGAACAAAGGTAATAAGTAGAGGAATGATATAGGATGCAGGAAAATGCTTTTATTACGATATCTGGGCGTTTAAAATATTGGCAAACAAAAACACAAGGCTATAGACTTATACCTGGGATGGCCATTTCAGGCAGAATTATTAGCAAGCATATATTTAGTCAGGAACAGACGTAATAAGTTGAGGAATGATATATGATGCAGGAAAACGCTTTTATTGCTATATCTGGTCGTTTCAAATTTTGGCAAACAAAAACACAAGGCTATAGACTTACCTGGGATGGCCATTTCAGGCAGAATTATTAGCAAGCATATATTTACTCAGGAACAGACGTAATAAGTAGAGGAATGATATATGATGCAGGAAAACGTTTTTATTGCGATATCTGGTCGTTTCAAATTTTGGCAAACAAAAACACAAGGCTATAGACT
Source organism: Hyalomma asiaticum (assembly GCA_013339685.2). Lineage (NCBI taxonomy): Eukaryota > Metazoa > Arthropoda > Arachnida > Ixodida > Ixodidae > Hyalomma > Hyalomma asiaticum. The sequence goes on from CM023485.1 coordinate 94,133,722, forward strand.
TACCTGCGATGGCCATTTCAGGTACGATTATTAGCAAGCATATATTTATTCAGGAACAGACGTAATAAGTTGAGGAATGATATATGATGCAGGAAAACGCTAGACAATTGGGAGTGTTTCATTTCCTGCAATGGGAACAAATGAAAGCATTCTATGTTCTGCTAGCGTCTCTTTCCCTCATCAAGTTGCCCTAATGTTTAATGGTAAGGGATTGTGTACTACGCGACATGAGTGCACGCTACAGAGTTCAGCGTTGCCTTCCTCCCTACTCTTTCATTCTCTTTATAATTGTCCCTCCCCCGTTCCACGGGTCCTGAGACAACAGCCCCTATAAAATCGAGGCGGTGTTCGCCTAGCGGCGCTCTCTTCAAGGACTGCACACAATAGCGTCCGTTGTTTAGACGAACCATTATTATTTAGTAATTTTCTTGAGTTACTATCCCTCGTCTAACAAGTAGAAGACGAAAATGTAAACAGAGTCCTATCGACTGCATTCCACATAAATGGCATTTGTACATGTGTGAATTATTTATGGCAATTGTAGATGCCTCAGTAAAGAAGTGTTTCGGCAGAACGGTGGACGCAGATAAGCAGGGCTGAAAGGCTTGTGTGTTTGGAACAAATGGAAATAATTTAGGGCAGTAATGCGACCTACTACAGGAGAGCTGGTTCAACCGTCCCATAAATGAAACTACGACACACAACTGAGATACATCAAAGGGAGTTTATTTCACTCATAACAAGTGCCGTTTTACAGATAACTGATAAGCTATGTTGACAATTCTAATTTTCTGTTTGGAAAGTAGTGCACAATTCTACCAGGGCGACTGGAGTCTTTGTTCAATACCGGCATACAAAGAGACGTTGATTGGACATATAGCAAGTACCCGTTTGCATATCACTAATACGGAGTGTTCAGATTTAGAATGTTGCCCTCATACAAGTATTATACAATGCCACTTTATGCTGCACGCTTAGTTCAGTACAGTTTATGTGCAGCGCAGTGCACATAAAACTGACAGTGCATACACTACACCTACTGTGCAGCTAAGGCCGCACGAAAAATCATGGTTAATATTCTGTGATAGGACTGGCCAACTGCACATCCCTGACAAAAAATATTTTGTGTGCCAACGCCGGAGGAAGGTCTCTTCCCCACGTGCCTCCAGCTGCTTCATCACGAAACTCTAAAGCAACAGTCGTAATCTTTTGAACGCTGGATATGCTGCCCTTACTCGTCACAAGCAAGTTTAGAGCAGTTCAAAAATAGTGTTATGAATCACAATTGGTCGCACGTTTTGAACCAAACAGATGCAAATGAAGCATAAAACGACTTTGCTGGAACTTTTATCCATATGTACGCCAGCAATTTTCCAATGAAGACAGATAAACATTCTAAAAAAGTAAGAAAGCCTTGGGTAATTCATGAGCTTGCAAAAATGACAAAAACCAAAAAATAATCTCTATCATTCCTTGTGGCGCACGCGGTGTGAATTAGCATTACATGCATTGAAGTTATTTAGAAACAGGCTCAACGCTGAACTGGCAAAGGCGGCGTACTATGAGGACTTATTCACAAATGTTTCTAGAAAACGCCCAGAGATTGCGTGGCAAATGATTAATCTTGTTCTAGGTCGCCACAAGGACGATACGCACCTGACATCGATGAAGCTGGGTTCACGTGAGATAACAGGCAGAGCACATTCCGACTACTTTAACCACCACTTCGTAACTGCGCGAAGCGATATTTCTGAAGGCAATGATAGCATAGCGGTGGCTTGCCATAGCGATGCTGTTCGCGAAGGCGTATTCTTCATGCCTGCTGATGAATATGAAGTATACAGTGTGTACATAGGGCTGAAAACAGTAAAGGATTAGACATAAGTAATTTGCAGATTAAACCTATAAAATATGTCTTGCAATTTCTTTTACTTCTACTTGTGCACATTTACAACTTAATTTCAGAGACTGCAGTTTTTACAGATGCAATGAAACACGCGAAAATTTCGGTTACTAATAAAGGTGTCGATCAAAATACTGCGTCTAACTATCGACTGATATCGGTACTCCCAGTCTTTTCAAAGGGAACAGAAAAACTTGTCTTCGCTCGAATGATGAAATTTTTCAATAAAAAGAATGTGCTTACTGATTCACAATACGGGTTTCGGAAAAAGAGCCAGGCCTGCGCGGAACCGCAGGACAGGGACAGCGTAAGCAGGAGGAGCGACCTTCTTAGATGCAATTTTAAACGCTTGAGGCAACTAGTGCAAGCAGAGATGGTAGGTATCCCTTGCGCCATAACTCTTATCATTTCGACAGGTAGGGAAGTACCCACTACGCAGTAATTACGGCGGTGCTGTAACGTGCAAATCTGTATAACTGCACAACTTAGAGAGTATCTTGGCGTTAGAATTACTCAAATCATATCTCAAACGTCGACGTCAGTACGTTTCTATTAACAAACAAAATTCGTCCCTCTTACCTATTGCACGTGGTATGCCTCAGATAAGCATTCTTGGGCCACTTCTGTCTAACATTTTCATAAATGATATCATAAGTACAAACAGTAACGCTCAGTCCATTATTTACGCGGATGACTGCACATTGTGTGTTTCAGGCCCTGATGCAGACAGACTTGTGCAAAAATGTAATACAATTATGGCAAGTTTGTGCGATTGGACAGAGGCAAATAAGCTTAAATTCAAATAAAACCAAAGTTGTAATATTTCGCGCAAGAAATGAAACACTTAACCCTTGATCATGCTATTTATTTTCAGAACCAACGCATCGAACTGGTTCAGGAGTTTAAAATTCTTGGCATATATTTTTCTTACAATTTATGTTGGGATGCCCATATGAAACATCTTTGCGGCAAACTCACTGGTTACCGGTGCTGTGGCACACTACCGCACATTTTTGCCTACGAAAGCAGAATTTCAATTATGCTGTGGTATCTTCTTATCGTATATAAACTAACCTTACCTTGTCTGGGCTACAACATCTAAATCTAACATGCAAAAGCTGCTAATACTTCAAAAGCAAATCACTCGGTATACAGAGAACGTTAATCGACTTTCAACAACAGAAAATAATTTCTTAAATACAGACTAAACCGCGCAGATAAATTATACTAGCATAGATTACTTGACACAATTTACTTCTCATCCGAATATGTTATGAATTATTTGACATCCCTTGCTCGTCTAGAACTCGGCACTCACAGAAAAAATGCTACACGAAACCCCGAGGTATGGAATGTACCATGGTTTCGAAACAATCACAGCCCACAGTTCTTAACACATAATATACTGACTGTACTAAACAAATATAAGCACACAGCTACGCTACACAGAAATGGATTGCGTGGTTACTTTCTTTCTTTATAACGACCTTTCGGTATATTGCGTTAAAGTCTAAAATGCCATTTTTTATTCTTACGTGCGATGTGTGATGCTTCTTGTGTATGAAGCCTTTCATGAAAGTGTTGTGTAAAAGCCTTCTGCGCATATGTCATGTGAGTGCTACTGCCATGTAAGGGACCCTCGGCCTCCGTTAAGCTGCTGCGACAGCTTTTTTCCCCGGTGTCCCTCCAGTTCCTTTTGTTACTGGTGAATAAAATTGATCGATTGATTGATCGATAGTTGTCTCCGCGATGTTTCTCCTTTTACATATTATGAACATCGTACACACAACGACTAAATTGGCGAATACGCCCACTGGCCGACCCCAGATGTTGAACGAGCGTGAAACGAAGCGCCAGACAATTTTAGCGGACGCACATTCATACAGGACGTGTGTGAGGGATTCCACAGCGTTTCAGCTCGTGCGCCGGGCGTTTGGTACGATACCGAATTTGTGGAGCCATTGTTTTGTAGAAAGCATCTGCCATTTTCTTTTCCATTCATAACCTCGGACCTAACGTGGAAGCTGATGTTTTCTTGACTCTCCTCACTTCGCCTTTTCAATCTTGTCTTTTTCTTCAACCGTTAGCTGATTTTCTGTAAGGGCCTGCACAATTTGTGCAGGGAAGTCTTTGTCGATATCACTTGTAGGGACTCCTTTCTCAAGCGTCTTTTTTGTATTAGACGCTATTCTTTAGAATGGGGACATGATTTCAGCTTGCGGGCCTGATTATTCATTACTATCTTTACAACGACTACTGGCAGACGGGCACGGTACCGCAGGAATGGAAATGCAGCCGCTTAATTCCACTCCTTAAGGCCGGCAAATCTCCTTTGGACATCTCCTCATATCGTCCGATCGCGCTTGCCAGTTGTGTCGGCAAAACGATGGAGAGAATGATTTTAACGCGCCTTGAATGGTACTTGGAGTACTATGACGTTTATCCCGACGCTATGACCGGTTTCAGACGCGGTCGTTCATCAACAGACAGCGTTATTGATCTGGTCACATATGTCCAACACCAGAAAGCCTGTAAGCGACTATCTGCCGCTGCGTTCCTGGACGTTAAAGGCGCTTACGACAATGTCACCCATGAAGCCATTCTGAGCGCACTAGACGCTGTAGGACTTGGTGGCAAGATGTATACGTGGGTATGCAGCTACCTACAGATGAGGACGTTCTACGTTCACACAGAGAACGGCCCGACATCAAAGCATCACGTTAGCCGTGGAGTCCCTCAAGGCGGAGTGCTAAGTCCAACGCTTTTTAACCTAGCCCTTATTGGATTAGTAAATCATTTGCCCAGCACCGTGCGACTTTCCATCTATGCCGATGACATCTGCGTTTGGACGTCCGCTGTGACACGGCCTCAGCTTCGTGCTCGGCTTCAGAAGGCAGTCACGACGACGTCACGTTACCTTCAGAAACAAGGACTAGACATTTCATGCGAAAAGTGTGCAATGGTGGCATTCACCAGGAAACCGATGTTTGCATATAATATTGCCATTAACGGTCAAGTAATACCATACTGCCGAAGTCATAGGTTCCTGGGAGTGGTAATTGACAGAGACCTGTCTTGGACTCAATACGTGAACTACGTGAAGAAACGGCTGACTGCTATCTGCCACTTATTCAGATTCCTCGCAGGGAAAAACTGGGGCCTGTCCATACACGCTATGCTACAGCTGTACAGAGTGCTGTTTGTCGGATTCCTGCGGTACAGCCTACCTGCTATCGCCAACACCTGCAAGACTAACCTGCGCACGATACAGAGCATTCAAGCACAAGCTCTTAAGATATGCCTTGGCTTACCATGCAGCGCGTCAACGGCTGAAACCATTGCCATAGCGCAGGATTACTCTATCACGACGCACATCGCCGTTGAGACCATGCGACTTCACCTCAGGCATGTGGCTAGGACTCCCTCACACGATCTGGCGAGCCTCGTCGCTGCAAGGCCCCGCACTTCATTCAGCGCTAATGTCAATGCACACAGTGCGGCGTTTACTCCAGGGTACACGCCTGCGGCTAAGCGAGTGCTCCCTCCGTGGTGTTTGAGTCTCCCACAAGTACACCTCACAATTCCTGGGATACAGAAGAAGACAGATCTGCCAGTATCTGCGCTAAAGCAACTCAGCTTACACCTGTTGTACGAACGGTACGGTAACCACGTACACGTATACACCGATGGATCGACTACGTCGTCCAGTTCTGGCGGAGCGGTGATCGTACCAACGCAGGGGATAACGATTCGACTAAAGACGTCTCATGTCACGACGTCCACGGCGGCAGAACTCACGGCTCTACGTCGTGCGCTAGAATTCATCCGTACTGAGAGGCCGAGGAAACGGGCTGTGTTTTCGGACTCGAAGGCGGCGTTGCAGTGCATACGGTCAGCTCTTAGGCGCGGATGCCACGAGCAGCTGACGTACGATGTAATCGTGCTTCACCACCACCTCCGAGAAAATGGCCACGAGATTGACTTTCAGTGGGTGCCCAGTCACTGCGGAATCAGCGGCAACGAGTCCGCAGATGGCGCAGCTCGCACTTCACATCAAGAAGCGAACATTATTTCAATTCCACTCTCAAGGACAGATGCTGCAATGCAGCATCAACACCTGGCACGCCGTCTCTCACTGGTTGAGTGGAACTCACCAAACATCACACGAACGCGACTGTACCAGCTAAACCCTTCCCTGCATCTCCGCCCTCCATCAGGACTTCCTCGACATGAGGCCTCGCTTCTTTGTCGACTTTGGCTGGGAGTTGCCTTCACAAAGGCATACTCCGCATTAATTGGAGCGATCGACAGTGCAACCTGCGAGATGTGCGACACCGACGAAACCCTGGACCATCTGCTGTGCCACTGTCCGCGATTCGTCGAGGAAAGGAAAATCCTTGCTGAGACGCTACACCACCTTGACGATCGGCCACTGTCCTACAGATGCTACTCGAACACCGCCCTCATCGCTCGTCGGCCCACAAGGCACTAAAAGCACTTTTACGCTTTCTCAAGACGACTGGTTTGCGTGAACGCCTTTGACAGTTGGACTTGTCCGACAACGTCTTTTTCACTATTCCCCTTCCTTCTCTCTCTCCCATCTTTCTATTCCCCCTTCCCACTCCCCCAGTGTAGGGTAGCCAACCGGACGCCCTTCTGGTTAACCTCCCTGCCTTTCTGTTTTCCCCTTCCTCCTCCTCCTCCATCAAGGAAATGGTGCTTTAGTACTGCGCCAGCAATATATAAGTTTTAGGGGCGAAGCTCCTTAGGGTCGAGGCTTGTCTGCCGTTGTAATGTCGTTGCCGCGCTCAAGCTCGCTCTCGGCGCGTGCCTCCCGGCGCGCAATCTTTCTCTCTTCGACAGCGGTAGTCATGAGTGCAGTCAGACGGTGTATGTGTGCATGTGTGGGCGGATCCCGGAGGCGGAGCACAAAGACAGTGTCGTCTGCTGTCGTGACAGAGAGCGAACGGCGCGCGTTGACTATGGAAACGCTCTTTCTATTGTACGCAGTTGAACCATTATGATTCGCAGAATGCGTGTTAACTAAATTAATACGAAACTCTGCACGATCTACGACATTGCGTGTTAACTAAATTAATACGAAACTCTGCACGATCTACGACATGGGAGCGCAGGAATCTCATAAAGACCAGGAACATAAATGACAACGCTTGTGTAATAATACACACGCGTTGTCACTCATTCCCATGCATGAGCGGGCAATGTCACGGGTGATTTACGGTAACACAGAACGATCCGCAGCTTCGCCCACTCGTCATGGTTCACTACGTGGAGATGCGTGGAGCTTTTTTTTTCACCGATTTATCCAGTGACAACAGCATGCAGTGCGAAGTATGCGTACTTGTTGCGCCGAACACACATGTTTCAAACAAAAGCACGCTGTCTTGCAAAGCCCGCGTCATTGTGCTGCTTAGCAAGCAGATTTATTTTGCATATACAGTTATTATACTCAGCAAGCTTATAATTGCCTAGTGTCGGGGTTAGTCATGCTTCGTCCAGATCATTTAGTTTAAGGTCCCTACTATGACTGCCACTCTGTGTTTACATGTTTGCTGCCACTGGGTAGAATAGTAGCAAATATTCGGGTAGATGCCAGTAGAGCGGAAACTTATCGGAAGCGGTAAACCAGGAGCTAGATCACGAAGGCTTTTTAGACCTACTTCCGTGTGCCGTATAGGGTGGACCATTCGATATTCTATAGTCACGTGTTACGAGCCCTCTTGACAACTCAGTGTACATCTAGACGCTTAAAGGGGCTACACAACACCTTCGCGTGTAACCCCGGAGTCGGTTAGGTATTGCCGAAGTTGCAGCTTGATGTATGAGGGGAGTTCTAGCATGCGAGTGCACTGGATCGCACACAGATTTGGTCGAAAAAAAGAGAGAAGAGGCCGGGCCTTCGCTCGTCATGACATTGCATATTTTCCTTTCTTTCCTTGCAACGTGTCCACGCTTCCGCCGTCACGACGAGCTTGCCGCCAGAGGCGCTCCAGGGACGTGGCAGCATTCATGCTGTACATGGTTAGAATGGAAAAAGCGCTAGGAGATAGCAACATTGGTTTTAATCTGTCACACAAACAGGGCGGCGTGATGATTGAGCAGATGCTGCCGGGTTTATTTTATGCTGATGATATTGTCTTATTCGCGGACAGTCGAGATGATATACAACGGCTGGTGAATATATGCGGGAAGGAAGACGAGGCTCTAGGACTAGGATTTAGTGTAACAAAATGCGGATTGATGGTATTCAATGATCCCAACGACCAGGCGGTATCCATACAGGGCCAAGAAATACCGAGAGTAAGCGAATACAAGTACCTTGGCGTATGGGTTAATGAGGGTGATATATACATGAAGGTACACGAAAAAGCCTTGGCATCAAAGGGATAAAGGAACGCAGCAATAATGAAGCACAGGGCGTTATGGGGACACAATAGGTACGAGGTGCTTAGGGGTCTGTGGAAAGGGGTAATGGTACCGGGGCTTACATTTGGGAACTCAGTGGTGTGCATGAGGCCAGAGATACAATCAGGAATGTATGTGAATCAAAGAACTGTGGGACGCCTCGCGTTGGGTGCTCACGGGAAAACGACAAACGAGGCTGTAAAGGGCGGTATGGGATGGGCAAGTTTTGAGGCAAGGGAAGCACAGAGCAAAATAAGGTTTGAAGAAAGGCTAAGGAATATGAAAGAGAGTAGGTGGGCAGTGAAGGTGTTCCGCTATTTATATAGAAAGAGCGTTCACACGCAGTGGAGAAAGAGAACTAGGAGGCTCACCAGTAAACATACGGCTGTAAGAGAACTGACAACAAAGAGCGTAAAGGGAAAAGTCAGAGAGGCGGAGAAGATTTACTGGAGAGCAGCGATGGAAAAAAAGCCGACTCTGAATAACTACCGAGAGGGCAAAAACGAAATAAAGAGGGAGGCATTTTATGATAATTCAAGAGGAAGCGCTTTATTGTTTGAAGCGAGATCGGGCTGCCTTAGAACGCGTATTTATAAAGCGAAATTCAGTAAAGGAGAAGAAAAATGCACATGCTGTGAGGAAGATAGGGAAACGACGGAGCATGTTCTGATTTAATGCGGAAATATCCGCCCAGGTGTACGTTTGGGCACCACCCTACAGGAAGCCTTGGGTTTAAGGGCGAACAACGGGAAGCTGAACATAGCCGCGACTGAAATAAGTAAGAGACGGTTAGAATACTGGTGGCAGAAAGCTAGAGAGAACGGACAAAAATAATTATAGAGAAAAATAAGGACCTTCTGCCATAAGGGGTAGGGAACTGGGCTATGAATTTCCGTTTTTTCTATAGTATGATCAATATGATTGAAGTAAATTTAAAAGGCATGAGGAAAATTTAAAGAGAGAGAGAAAAAAAAGTGCTTAAATCTTCTTACGAGCCTGGTGGCGCACATGTCACCGCCCCGCTACAAAGGGGACGCTCATAGCATCCATCCATCCATCCAGCACTCCATGGCATCCGCGGTGACTACCATCCGGAAATCCCCCAATTGTAGGTCTCCCAAACAGTTCGTAGTCCGCGACCATTTAGACGTGTTTTGTTCTAAGTGTGTTTCCAGGCGTGTTTTGAAACAAAATTTCAAATTATCTTTCGCATGTGCAGGGAGATAACATTTGGTTGACATAATAGGGGCCTCCAAGATGAATAGGCGGCGTGTATTACTGTCTTTAACAGCGAAGCTCTTAGTCAAACCATAAAAACGACGCTGTAAAAAACTGCCATCATCGTTAGTTCTGGTACCCAACAATGCGCGTCCACTTCTATGCAATGCCCAAAGGTCGGCGTTCGCAAGCTCGCTTCTTTCTTCTCTTACGCTCATGCCCCCAGCGCACCACTGCACTGGCAAAACTGCGGCTGGCGGGCGCATGTGTTGCACGTGCAAGCAGAAGGAGAGGAGGACAGCGTGTGTCGATATGGCTGATGCAGACCACCTTACAATGCTACGGTGGTCGCATTTTCGATGGAGGCGAAAATGCAGAGGCCCGTGTACTGTGCGTTGTCAGTGCACGTTAAAGAACCCCAGGTGGTCTAAATTGCCGGAGCCCTCCACTACGGCCTTTCTCTCCTCTCTATCTCTGTCACTCCCTTTGCTCCCAACATGGGCTGCAGAAATTAGCGTCCTTTCCTAACCGAACCACAATCAATCAATCAATCAATCAATCAATCAATCAATCAATCAATCAATCTTACAATGCTATGCGTTCGTTCCTAGCTTCGCGCCACGAGAGCGTACGTGCTCTCGTGGCCTCGAAACACCTCCTAGAATAGCATAGGTACGTGTAGTGTAATATTGCAAAGGGTGTAGTGGTTACGGTACACGGCTGCCACCCAAAAAGCGCGGGTTCGATCCGGGCTGCGGCGGTCGCATTTTCGATGGAGGCGAAAATGCCAGAGGACCGTGTACTGTGCGTTGTCAGTGCAAGTTAAAGAACCCCAGGTGGTCTAAATCTTCCGGAGCCCTCGCACTATGGTCTTTCCCTCTATCTCTTTCACTCCCTTTCCCCCATCCCATGGACGCGTAGCCGTGCTCCCTACATGGGCTGCATAAATTAGCGTCCTTTCCTAACCGAACCGCATCATCATCATCATCATCATCATCATCATCATCATCATCAGCGTTTTCCTAACCGAACCACAATCAGTCATCATCATATTGCAAAGGGGTGAGACGTTCGTCAAGCCGGGGCTACGCATGCCGCGTCTGCCACCGTCTCTGGTAGGACACGCATGCGTGGCTCGTTAGTGTAGTGGTTACGGTACTCGGCTGCCACCCAAAATATGCGGGTACGATCCCGGCCGCGGCGGTCGCATTTTCGATGGAGGCGAAAATGCCAGAGGCCCGTGTACTGTGAGTTGTCAGTGCACGTTAAAGAACCCCAGGTGGTCTAAATTTCCGGAGCCCTCCACTACGGCCTTTCTCTCCTCTCTATCTCTTTCACTCCCTTTCCCCCCACCCCACGGACGCTTAGCCGTGCTCCCTACATGGGCTGCAGAAATTAGCGTCCTTTCCTAACCGAACCACAATCATCAATCATCGTTAGGAACCACCAGCCATGAAGAATTTCAGCCGTGAAGAACTCACCAGCCAAAAAGATTTTCTTAAAAAAAGATGGCAGAGCCCACGTGCAGTGGGAATCAAGGATATCCGAAGGACGGATCCGGAACGTCAAATGGATCTGCAATGTTGTATCGCTATACCGATTTTGGTAAATACGAAGTTAACGAAACTGCCGCAAGAGCAACAACACTGTGGCATGTAAACCACGCTGCTCATGACATGCATATCATGATTGTAATGTTACACCTGTCATTTATGTTCGTCATGCAGTCATGCTAAGCCATACCAATTTTCATGTACATCGAATTAACGAAACGGCCAGGAGGGCACCGAGACCATGGCATGTAAATCATGTCGCTCATGAAATGCGTATCATGATGTTCATGCTATGACCTGTCATATATATTCGGCATGCAGTTATGTTGTGCCATACCAATTTTCGTATACATCCCATTAACAGAACGGCCAGGAGAGCACCGACACCATGGCATGTAAATCATGACGCTCATGAAATACATGTCATGATGTTCATGACATGACCTGTCATTTATGTTCGTCATGCAGTCATTTGTGTCATACATATGTTCGTGCACATCCAATCAACGAAACGGCCAGGAGAGCACCAAAACCATCGCATGTAAATCATGCCGCTCATGACATGCATGTCACGTTGTTCATGTTATCACCTGTAATTTATATTCTTCATGCAGTCATGCTGAAGCCATACCCCAATTTTTCATGTACAGCCATTAACGAAAACGGCCCACAGGAGAGCACCGAAGACCATGGCAGGTAAATCATGTCGCTCATGCTGCATATCCTCATGTTATGACTGTCATATAATATTGCGGCAATGCAGTTATGTTTTGGGGGTTGCCATACAATTTTCGTATACATCCCATTAACCAAAACGTCCAGGAGACACCGGACCATGGGCATGTAAATCAGTGACGCTCATGAAACATTTCACGATTGTGCACGACATGCCCTGTCCATTTATGTTCTTCGTGCGTCACCTTGTGTATGCTCCTTTGACGTCGAGGAATAAGGAAGCGCAGAGACGCTTACGGCTTTTCTCATGCTGAACGTATGTGACCAGATCGACGACGTTATCTATCGACGATCGGCCTCGACGAAAACCCGCCATGGCATCTGGGTAGCAGTTGTTGTACTCCAAGTACCACTCCAGGCGTCCTAGGACCATCCTCTCCATGACTTTGCCCACGCAACTTGCCAAAGCGATGGGGCGGTAGGATGAGAGTTCTAGCGGCGACTTGCCAGGCTTCAGCAGTGGCACGAGGCGGCTTGTCTTCCAGCTGATGGGAAGAGTGCCATCTCTCTAGGAGCTATTGTACAGGTGAAGGAGAGCAAGTCTCGCTCGCTCACCTAAATGACAGAGAGCTCTGTAGGAAATGCCATCAGGTCCAGCTGCTGATGTGCGTCCGCACAAAGATAAGGCAGCCTGAAGTTCGTGCATTGAGAATGGTAAGTCCATGCGATGATCACCTGGTGGGGGACTGCTCGTCAAAGGCGGCATATTGCAGGGGAGCAGGAGTTGGCTAGCTAATCTGGTACAAAACTCTTCTGCCACGTCAGTATCTAGTCGCTTTTGTGAGAGGGCTAGGGTCTTGAATGGGAACCGCTGCACAGGTGGTGTCCGGAGACCTCGCACTGTCCTCCACAGCTGCGACAAAGGTTTGCGAGGATCTAGTGACTCACAGATGGCAGTCCAACGTTGTGATTCGAGCTTGTCTAACCGCCGCTGGATCTTCTTTTGCGTGCGTCTAGCAGTACGTAAATCCTCTATTGCTTTCGTACGTCGGTACCTTCTTTCAGCACGCCGCCGGATTGCTCGAAGTCTTTCCAATTCAAAATCAAACTGTGTCGGTTTTACGCAGCATGCGAGAGTACGCACATTGTCGTGCATTGCGGTTCTTATTTCCTCCTCCAAGTCAAGTGGTGTATTGGCTTCGCAGCGTTCTTCCATGATGGATTGAAATTTGGTCCAGTCCACTCTTTGAATTGTATCTCGTATTTTAGTAGGAGCCAATCCTTTGATACGTGATATATGTTGGGATATGGTCACTTCCGTGCGTCTCTATGTCCGCAAACCATCTGACACGTCTGACAAGGCTTCGTGAGACAAATGCCAAGTCAAGACAGCTGCTGTACGTGGCGCCACGTAGGAACGTAGGACTTCCGTCGTTCAACAGCCATAGCTCCTCACTGGATGCGAAAGATACCAGAGCTCTGCCTCTCGCGTTGACCTTCGAACTTCCCCAGAGTGTATGATGCGCGTGTGAAATCTCCGATGACGACCCACGGACCAGAGGATGAGGACAGAATATCCCTTAGTCGTTTGTGGTCAAATCGACTTGACGGCGATAAGTAGGCGCCCACACAGTGAATGTAAGATTCTTCTTCTTTACTGTTAAGCATCCGTATTGATTTTCGTCGTTATCTGGTACTGGGTGATGAATATAGGTGAGGTCACGTCGAATAAACACCAAAACCTTGCTGTTTTCGTCGACAGTCGACGAAGGGAATGATTCATATCCAGATAGCCTTATCGAGTTCGTTAAGTTCGGTTCGCAAATGACTATGATGGGAAACATATTGACAGACACATAGCGACGGAAGTCTGAAATGCGCGATCTCAGACCGCGGGCATTCCACTGAAAAATTGCTGCATTTCGGACCTCATTCCGGAAGAACAGTGGCTGATGGGCCATGATGGGTCTATTCAAGGGCTGTTAGCACCGGACTCAGAGCGTCCAGCACTTGAAGAGCGCTTCTGGCAGACGGTGTATGCATGTTGCTCAGCAACACGCGAATGGCATTAATAAGGGTCTTAGAAGAGCGACAACTTGCTTATCTGTATTCTGTGACTTCTCAGATGCCACACTGTGTTGCACTGTTGGCGACCTCTGCGGTAGCTCTGCTGCAGGTTGTAGAGGCGCCAGCGGTGGCCATTCCGTTGTAGACAGAGGCCTTCCAGATTTTCCCTTTCCAACATCGGTCTCTGGGGTGCTGGAAACGTGCGTCTCGTGCGCTGCTGATGACAGGTCTGTTTGACGGTTCTCTTGTGAAGATGATGATTGTTGTCGTGATGATCTTCGACGTCGACGTCTTCTTCGCCGGACTTTTTCAGCAGCTTCACTACACGAACACTACACGAATGGAATGAGGGTTAAAGCGCCAAGAGGCTGCATGAAGCGGGCGAGCCGTCAGCAGGGCAATGGAACCCTGAAGGTAGTGAGAACAGGCCGAGCGCGAGTCCGTCAGCATGATGCGTGAGGTCGGGTGAGTGGCGGCCAAAGCTATGGCAACCTCTTCAGCTTGCGTTACCGGGACTGCTCGAAGGGGAGGCCATCGAAGTGTTTGGCCTCTGTAATTACGGCCGCCGTGAAGTGATCCGAGGGGGAAGGACCCGAGACGTCCACGTAAAAAACGCCAGGACGATCGGAGTGTCGCGTGTGAAGGGCCCCGGCGCCTGCTAGTCTACGGCCAGGACGTAGTTCGGGGTTCATATTACGGGGTAGAGGTTCCACCCATAGCTTTTGACGACAGAGCTCCGGTACCGGCTGCAGAGAGTCCTGGTCAGATATCGGGTTAAGGCCAAGTCTGTGTAGAAGACGGCGTCCTGAAGACGTCTGCGACAGGCGATTGATTTGGTTAACGAAGTGAGCTTCGCGCATCTCTGCAAAGGTGTTGTGTACCCCTGAGCCGCGAATTGGCTGTTGGAGGTGGCAATAGGTAGGTCCAGTGCGCGTTTGCATACTGAACGAAGAAGGACGTCCAGCCGGTGCTCGTGGCGGCGACGCAGGCGAAGGTAAGGCGCGGCGTAGAGGACGCGACTGGTCACAAACGCGTGGGCCAACCGCAGGGATTGATACCTGTTGAGGCCGTCGCGCTTGGTAGAGACCCGCCGTATCATGCGGCTCACCTGTTCGCTGGTGCGTCGGAGGCCTGCTATTGTGCCCGTGGGATCCAAGACGAGGTGAGGTGAAGCCCAAGAATTCGAATATTTTCAACTGTAGGGACGGGTCCGGACAGAAGAAAAATGTGAGGTGGCAGTAAGCGGGTGACCGAAAGAAGAGCCGATTTAGCTGGAGAGCACTCCAGGCCGCATGAAGCAGCATAGGTGTCCACCAGTAGGGCAGCCTTTTGTAGACGTTCTTCGATTTGCGCTAAGGAGCCGGTGTCAAATATTCGCATGCCACGGGCTGAACACTACGGGTACGTGTCGTTAATCATGACACACATGACGATTGTATCACATTAATGACGTAAAAATCTGTCTTTCATGTTATTCATACATTCGTACCCTCCCGAACGAACTTTGATGTAGCGCAGGTGAACGAGAGAAGCAGGCGAACACTGAGCCATTAGCGGATAGATAGATAGATAGATAGATAGATAGATAGATAGATAGATAGATAGATAGATAGATAGATAGATAGATAGATAGATAGATAGATAGATAGATAGATAGATAGATAGTGTCACGTGGTAGTGACGCACACAGCACTCAAGGCGAAACACGCAGGACTCAAGTGGTGTCAGGCGAACTGTTTATTGGGCGAACAAAGCCAATGACAATGCACCGCCATAGCGGCGTGAACAGTCGTCGGTCGACGGAAAGACTGACAAACGGCGTAATGCGTCGGCTTTTATACTCGCGTCATAACACGTTCCCGCATTATTTCTGGAATTCCAGAAGTTACTGAAATGTGCGCGTCAAGCATGCAAAGTTTCAACTATTGTCGACACGGTTCTAGAAGTGGCATGCAAGATAAACGCGGCCTGCGTTGCGCGTAACAGAAAGTGATAAGAGCGCTCCCCGCAAACAATCAAAACAACCGCACGTGTCAATAGCATCGAATGTACTTAGGGTCATGGAATACTTAAATACTTCGAGTTCAAAGGGTTGGCCGAAGCTAGGTCTGCCACGAACAATATTTACTAATACAACTATTTCTTTACAGGTAAGCGGCCCTTAACTTTTGGAATAGCCCTTGTGTATGATTATATAGATATACAATACTCCCGGTAGCGGGCCGACATGTGGTGACTCCGACTGTATTCATTCTGGTGCGTCTCTTCTGTTTCCGCCGTCGGCCCAGGCAATCAGGCAAAGTGCAGCTATAAAGGTCCAGTAGCTGGACGTCACCCGTGTCGACGATACCAGAAACGCGTCTCGTTACAAAACCGAAAGCGGGTGCGCGCGTCCTAAATGTCGTCATGCAGCTGTATCAGTCTTGTTGATACCGTGTCCCCGCTGTTTTTTACACGTTCCCCTGCCTCGATATGGTAACAGTGGCGCCTTCCCTAGCCACGCCTCACGCATTTAATTAAGAGGCGCATAGCAACTCGACATTCATCTGAAATGGCCACATAGGTGAGTCGGCAAGACCTGGCGCTCGTGTGGACTGGTGCAGCACCTCTTCTGCGATCGAATGATTTGAATGCGTGAGGTACGAACTGCATGCACAGGCGCTGGTATTGTGGATGTTTAGCTAATTCTAATAGCTAGCCGAAGGAAAGAAAAGACCACGCTTCTTGGAAACACCTGCTACCTTTCGGCTGTTAAGGCGATCCCGAATTACTGTGGATGGCGTTAGAAAACCACGCATATAAAAAAAAGCACACACGCCGTTGTAGTTTGGTAGCCGAGGCTAAAGACGGGGCTTCGAATCCCGGCCAAGGCGGATCCGCTCCTTCGGTGTAGACACGCAAGAACACCCTTTTACTTGGATTTGGATCCACGTAAATAAGCCCCAGGTGGTTTAAATTTGTTTGCAGTACTCCATTACGGCGTGCTTCATAATGATATCATGCTTTTGGCACGTAATGTGCCATGAAATTATTTCTGACGCACCGAAAAAATGTAGAGCTTCATTGTTAAATGACCCTGTTGACATTTTTGTCGATAAGAAGTTGAAGCTCTAATTATTATTCATATTGGTCGTACTTTTCTTCACGCCATCGCCATCATGCCCGCAAAGTATATATATATATATATATATATATATATATATATGAAGAAGGAAGTGTCCTTGGATCCAGCAGAATCAAAACACTTCGAAGCGGAGGACGTGCGAAACGAAAACTTTTTATTTTTCCAACGTTTCAGCCGGAGACCGGCCTTCATCAGGGAAATATATATATATATATATATATATATATATATATATATATATATATATATATATACACGGTCAGTTTCGCTATGCCGGCCACAACGAGGTAGGCCCATAGTTTACTGAAACAGATCAAGGTCATTTGGTAGTCATATGATGTTGGCGTGAACATGTCACGTGACATTGTCTTACGTGATTTTAGCGGGAATATGTCCCGTCACTATGGGCCGTGACTAGACCAATTCTCTCAGTCCCCAGTGGCTGCGAAGCAACTGACCACGGCAGCGGTCAGACCTGTGACACAGCAGAGAGAGAGAGAGAGAAATAAGGAAGGGAAGGCAGGAATGTTAACCAGTCAGGAGTCCGGTTTTTTACCCTACACTGGGGGATGGGAAAAGGGGAAGAAAAGTAACGAGAAGGAGAGAGGGGGAATGCCTACAGGACAGTCCCATATAATATCATAGGCGCTCGATAAGGCCAGATGTTTTTAGAAAGCCCAAAAGCGCTTTCATTGCCTTCTGAGCCGTTGGTCGGTGAGGACGGTATTCTTGGTATTCTAAGATTGTCTGTTCACTGAGTGGACGATCGTGGAGCTTTTGAAGGACTCGGCCATGGCAGTCTATTTTCTTCAAATTGTGGGCAGTGGCACAACAAGTGATCTATGGTCGCTGCGCATCCGCAGACAGCACACGCAGGACTGTCAGCCATTGCAATCGGCGCACAGTAAGCGTTCGTGAAGGCCACTCCCAACCACATTCGGCACAGAAGCGAAGCCTCACGTCGGTGCAAACCAGCCGGAGGTCGGCGTTGCAGCGATGGGTTTAGCCGGTGCATTCTGGTTCGCCTTCTGTATGGGGTATTCCACTCAATTAAGGACATTGTTCGTGCAAGAGTGCGAAGTTGTCTCGCAGCGTACACAGCAGGGGGTGCTAAAGATCTATGGAGCCAGACAGGCGGCCATTAGAATCTGACGCTAGCGACGTTTAACGCAAGAACTTTGTCTAGCGAGGGGAGTCTAGAGGTACCGTTTGAAGAATTAACGAGCATTAAATGGGACTTTATAGGCTTCAGTGAGGTTAGGAGGACGGGGGATTATTTTTAATTGATTTGTGGGGTTTAACGTCCCAAAACCAGCCATGATTAGTAGAGACGCCGTAGTGGTGGGCTCCGAAAATTTCAGCGACCTTGGGTTCTTTAACGTGCACTGACATCGCACAGCACACGGGCCTCAATATTTCGCCTCCGTCGAAATGCAGCCGCCGCGGCCGGGATTCGATCCCGAGACCTTCGGATCTGCAGCCGAGTGCCATAACCACTAGACCACCGTGGCGGGGCAAGGAGGACGGGGGAAGCCTTTACATTGCTGAAAAACAGGCACGTCCTATCTTACCGTGGTCTAGAGGACAAAGGTGAACTAGGACTGGGATTTCTGGTCAACAAGAACATTGCTGGTAAAATAGATGAATACTATAGCATTAGCGAGAGGTAGCAGGTCTTGTAATGCAACTTAATAAGACGTACAAATTGAAGGTACCACCTTCAATTTGTACGTACAACCGGTGTATATAAGGTGGCCCCTTTTGCCTGGCATGAGAGATTGGAAGAAGACTGGAAGCAAGACTGGAAGCGGAGGTTGGAAAGGCCGAAGGTAAGCAGTAGGTTGGAGGGCAGCCCGAAGGATGGCGAGGACGGAGTGGATAGTGCTAGAGAGTACATCTAGCACGAGTCCGGGTGGTGGTTACGGTCGCAGGAGCAGTGCGATGCACTGGGGTCGGCTCTGTCGAATGGAAGCGATCGTTCCACCAAGGTCCTCCCAACTGGGGCTCGGGCGCGGATAGTGCTAGAAGGGACATCTAGCACGAGTCCGGGTGGTGGTTATGGTCGCAGGAGCAGTGCGATGCACTGGGGTCGGCTCTGTCGAATGGAAGCGATCGTTCCACCAAAGTCCTCCCAATTGGGGTTCGGGCGCGGATAGTACTAGAGGGGACATCTAGTACGAGTCCGGGCGGTGGTTGAGGTCGTAGGAGAGGTGCTATGCACTGGTCGGCTCTGCCGAATTAGAGCGACGGTCCCAACGCTAGGCCCTACCAACCGATGGCTCCACCTAGGTCCTACCAACCGAAGCTAAGTCATCTAACTGTCTGTCAATGTATATAGGTACTGTCTGTCTCGGATATAAAGTCTCGTGTTGTGCTTGTGTGAAAGGCTTGTCTCCATCTTTCAAGTCGACAACGCGACGGCGGGCAGATAGCAGGAAGACTTCCGTCCATCCTTCTTCGCAGCAGCAACGCTAGCTGGAGGAGCTCGGCTCCAAAAGGAACGAAGAAGAGAAGCAGGAAGGAGGAGAAGTTGGGAAGAGAGGACGAGTCCCTCACCTCACCGCAACAAGGTCACCACGACTAGAGGTCCCCTTCTCTATGTACAATTACCCTTCCTAAAATTTACTGGGCCAATAGCTGGTTATCTTCAAGAAATAAAAAATTACACCATAAAAACATGGTCAGTGATTACAAAATTTAATTAAACCTGGTTTCCTGAAAGAGTACCAAGGAGTTTCGATATATTTATTGTGTAGCCATTTTTGAACACATCGTTGTAAATATCTAAGTATAGTGACGCATTTCCATGAAACAAAACGAGACATAATTACAAAACAAGCCACTGTATCAGCCCCTATTAATTGTGAATGCCTATATGGATGCTTCATTAGATATCGCTGGGATAATTGCTGCGTACTAAAGACGTTGTAATCAAGCACGCAAGAAAGGCAAGCAAACAAAATGTAAGGAGGCGTCTCCTCCAGTTCTAAGCTTGCGTTACTTCAATTTCTATCGTACGTTATTTTATTATATTAAGCATTAATAATTAGTATCAATCAGGCAGTCCTTAATATTTTGTGAGTAGAAATATAAGCACAGCAATTAATAAATAACTGGACAATACTGGTTATTAACTCGGTGAAAAAAAAATGGGAATATTTCCTCTTGTGTGACCACTGTCTGATAATTTTGCAGTAACGATTGTTCTTACATGTTGTGTTCAAGTTTTCCACTGAATGCTGTTCCCATCTCGTTCATTTCGCACGAGAGAATTTGTGCTGCATGTATGCGAGATGCGTTACCTTTTGCAAAGTTTTACTTTCAGCTCTCCGCCGATATGCTCATGTCCGACAAGCGGGTCACAAATCTGAAAGGTGTTTGTTGCGAATGTGAATATCAACAAAATTCAAAGGTGCACAGGCTTTTCCATAAACATTAATTCTAAATTATTGTCTATAGGGGTATAAAGAAGATGACGAAACCGATAGTACACACATTAATTAAGCCAATTAACTGCTTCTGTATTCATATTTATCCCCTGCACAGCGTTTTTGCATTCTAGTCCGTAAATGGGCAATGAATAATAGTACAATGAAATTCAGCCACACATGCAAGGAATTGCGGAACTATACTAAAATTATTTTGAATTTACAAAGTCATCATTGCGGCCCCAAATCTGGTAAACTACGTATATATTATTGTATTATACATTTGGCGCTGTATAGGTGTCGTTGACGTTTGTACATAGGGCAGGATGGAGTGTCAAAAAATAAACAAGACAATCTGGGAAATTTCTTGCGCACTAGATGACAAAAAGACCAAAAGGGTCGAAAGACCAGCTGGGAGTGAGAACTGAACTTTATTCCTGACAACGCGCGTGCATCCACCGACGAGAACAACGCAGTGATTACCGCGCACGGGCAGCTAACTAAACGTTCCACTTTACGTGAAACCCTGAAGAATACATCATGAGAAACTCACTATTCTTTTTTTTTTTTTGCTAAGCGCGTTACTTTCACTGTTATTCAGTGCTATAGATGGATGGCTAATGCATGAGCCTTTCGGTCTAGATAATATAAATAAAACACAAGTAGTCACCGCATTATTCAGTTCAAAATCGGAAGGAAACGAAACGGACTTTCCTTTAGAGAACAATGGTAGTTCATAGGAGACGCCATTATCGGTGGTTTTTGTATTGTTTGCGAACGCAGCAGCAAAGTCAATCTGTTGTGTGAACCTCTCAAGAGCTCCGCACTGGAATGACTGCGTCTATAGTCTGGACGACTTCACCAAATTGGCTGCAGCTCTTATAATGGCCGTGCCCTGACTGTAGAGTTTCATAGGAGCATCACACGCCAAGGAAGTCCCCGATGTGCCTCACAACCCTTCCTATTTGGGAGCTAATGGCGCTGCATAACGTCAGACTAGTCCTGTGGCCATTTTCAATGTACGAGCGCAGAGTACACTATCATGCGGAGAAAACTGCATTGCACCATCTTATCTAAGGCCGCCCTTATTCCCGCGATTGTGGGTGAACATGTACCAAAAGAAAAAGAAGTGTTAGGAAATCCTAGGCAATTCCCTGTAATGGGTAAGAACATTGAGAAGAAGGAAAGAGAACGAACAAGCAATTACCGACTTCCATTTATTGGCTTCCGTATTGTCGAGTGCATAACCAGGCCGTGTGTGGTAAATGCACTGCCATAATTTCTTAGCTCGATCGCTAGTTGCAGAAAGGAGAGCCTGTACAGAACACGATGCCTGCATGATATGATGCGGGACAGTTTTCGACGATTTCGGCCACTATCATGAATTATGTGTGGAAAAACTACATGACTGACGTTAGCAAGAAACTGCGAGTAACAGGAGGCGACAGCATGGTTGTCTGATTATGAGTGAAATTCCGTACATAAGCAGTGCTTATGTATAAAATTACACTGGTCGTGGGCAAGCATATCTGCCTGCAGTGTCCATAAATAAATAAATAAAAAATATATCACGACTCACGGTAGTCATTCCCGAGAGCAATCAGCGCGTGAACCAGCCAGTCTAGGACAACCATCGCATAACCGGTCGTGAAATGGCAAGGGTGTGTAATGTGTTCTTAGGAACAGTGAACACAATAATCCATGATCAGTGGTTGTTCCAAAAAGTGAGAGCACACTGCGTCCAAGAGCATCTGTCCACTTTTGATAGACACAGAGGAGTTGAATTCTGTAGGGAACTGAAGGTACGATACGAAAGGGAAGGTCAGGATTTTCTGAATCGCTCCATGACATGTGACGAAACACTCGAATTAAAGCTGCGTATGTAAATAGCACACAGGAATTGAAATATAACGACGAGGTTGTGCGAATATGAATTGCGGTGGTTACTTCCACATTTTAGTTATAGTACGCACCTATAAAATGTATTTTTTCGGCACAGTTCTCAAGACGATGTACTGCAGGCAACATCAAGCGTACTGTGAATTGTCTCACAATTCAGCTACAACGATCTGTCTCGCGTACCTTTAATATATCGGTGTTCGCACGGGAATTCATGCCACACTTACTGAATATGATATTTTTATTGCTGACTAAGCACTACGTGACCTTTGTATTTCCGTAACAGTAGATACCTGCTTCTTGTAAAAAAATATGAATATCAGTAAATTTGTCATTGTGATATAGAGACATCTTCAGGGATAGTCGAAAGTATTGTGAGTAGTTATGCTTGCCATATGGAGTAGAAACGCTAAAGGAACAGCTTGAGTATGTTGGTGCTGTACAACTTCGTGTATCGTTGCGATTAACGTACGACAGAAAGAGTCCCTCCTTTGTTAGCTTCTTCGCGCGCCTTTCAGGCGCAATGCAGCAACTGCAGTAACCGGCAAGGTAGTTCTGTGGAAATATTCAATGTTCCTTTAACTTATCCGACAACGATCCGCTTTTCCACCTTCTTTCAGGAAATTGGAGGACTGGTAGGGGGGTACCTCAAGAAAGGGGAGTACTGCGGGCTAACCGCTAGTAACACAAGGCTGCCATGCCGGTTTCTCAGAAGCAGCCTCTGTGCTAAACGCAAATGCAAGTTCTTTGTTTGGTTACAACAAATTATTCTGCATGCTATTCATTCATTATACGCTACAGAAGTGCTATGCACTAATCTGCATATTTGCGAACACCTTCAACGAAATTTCGACAGAGAAGCCGACAGTTCAATAACATGGGTGCTATAGTTTCAAATTAGGTAGGGTTTGAAAGACAGAGAAGGTTAGGGTAAAACTGTAGTGATGACACTATAAAGCCGCGTTCACACTCAAGGATGTCCCGTCGGCGACCAGATCGGTGATACCATCGCGCGACCGTTAAAAGCAGTCTTCACGCTTGTGGGCCCGAGACCTGTTCTTGTCACCGTCAAGAAGGATATCGCTCATGGCGAACCACTCAGGACGCGCAACCACCATACTCAATTTCTGTGGTATTTTCAGCACTGTGCATGCTGTAAGAAGAGTAAAAATCACTCAGTATGTACTCATCCGCGACGGGTGCGTCACCTGATGGGCCTCCCTCTGGCGTCTGCACGCGGACTTGGGGCGAGCACATGTCATCATTGAGGAAGGAAAAAAGGAAGCTAGGATAGGGTGTCACGTGACCGCCGTGAAGCCTAGTATAGAATCTAAAGTGTGTACTGCGTAGGATTTGTAAATTACCCTAGCCGGTGATATTGCCGAGACGCAGATCACAACTGTCGCTGTTAGCCTAATGCTTCAATAAGCAGACACATTACAAAAATGCTTTCAACAGCCATTGCGCTTTAGCGACAACTGCCATGCTGGCGTTATTCGAGGTGTATTCGAGGCTCGCGTTATTCGAGGATATTCGAGGTGTATTTGCACCAGTTTGTGCGTGTGTGCGTGTGTGCTTGTGTGTGTTTGTTCTAACGCGTAGTCACAAGCTGCCGCAATTCTGGCGGCTCTTGTGCGCATATCATGGAATGCCATTACGCAAAGCCTCGGCATCGCAGAGTGTTCACGCTTATTCTTTAAAAATTATGTATGCCAAGACCACGATTACAAGACTCATTTGTTCGTAATTTCGCTCGTTAATCGATATTCCATTGCTTATTCTCCTGGCGTCCTCGTAATTAAGAACTCATTACAAACATTGTTCGCACAAATAAAAGGGAAACAGTAGAGCATGGCTAAAAATTAGCACCCCGACTTGCTAATCGAATTTTCGAGGGAATCTTTGATTACGTGTCTTGGGCTACAATCATAAACGCGAAATAAAAATATCAAATACGACATATTATCATATAAGGAAAGAACGGATTAGAGTAATGAGTGAATAAAAGTATTTGCGACTAAGGTAACAGCTCGCACTAATCGCCCTATTCGCACGCATTTATTGCGTTTTATTCAACCACTGGAATTGGAGTACTAGTGCGTAACCACGTAACATCATGATGACGTGTTTATAGCTTTTTCGAGAATGAGTATAGACATTACGTATATTCTAAGACAATCTGGGAGTTCCAGAGAAAATTGAGAATATTTAAACAGGCTAGCTACAAATCGGTAATCTGCAACGAACGGCGGTAAATAACTACTCCTATCATAACAGACCGAAGTGAAATCTTCCTATGCTAATTTAGGTAAGTAATAAAATGGCTTAGCTGTGTTATGCTGAGACGTTTCGAGCTGTATCTTTGCAATGCGGCCTGAGTAAGTGAACCACACTATAGACAATATCAGGCTTATCTGTGCGGTGCGAAACAGAGGCAGCTTCACAATTAGACTGAATTCAAGTTCTTTTTGGCTTCACTTCGAACGAATGAGCACTACGCGTTGTTTAAGTAGCGTTTAAGCGTGTCCTAGACCAGAAAATAATGGTAGCTCCACTGACCTCAAACCTGCGGATGTGCGAAGAATGTAGTGACGCGCTGGCGTTTCCAACAGGAACTCGTGAATCACTACTACCTGGCTTTCCTTACTATGGCCCCCATGACGACGACGTTAGACGCCGACAGCCCGCACTCAATGGCAGAAATTCGTTAGAATACCTTGTGACACGACCACCCTACGCATGCACTATCTGACAACAACGACCCCAGGACCGGCGCAAGCATGCACGCACACCAAGTGCACGACCTCCAAGATCGGCCCCCACTTTCTTTGAAAAGGGCCAAACAAGTTTGAACAAATTTCTGTTAACGAGTGCGATTATATCGCCATTATTTCTGTCCCTCGAATGAATCTGAAAGATGTTAGTTTAAGTAAAATCGGTTTGTATCAATTATGCGCTCCTTCTGACCCTCTTTGAAGCACTTGTCTGTGAGCGTGACTACGATGTCGTTAGACGCCGACATCCGGGGCACATATGGTGCTGCGCATGTACAAATCTCTTTCGATACCACCGCGTCTCACATGTCCGTGTGACGTCCTTGCTGGTGAAACAGCCTGTCTACTGCAACTTGAAAACATTTTGTCCGGCTATGTGTTTCTTTTTTACCCAAATGACCGGAAACTATTCGCTCTTTTAGCGTGAGGAAGGCTTAAATAGACATCTTTAGTTTACCGGGCTTAGCGTAATAGCGCAGTTATCGGAATAGCGCGATGTAAATGCGCATGCGCAGTACCGTAAACGCCCAGTACCGTTTAGCGTGCACACGGTATTTCGCAGATTTAACGTTACCGTGTTTGCGTGTTTATCGTAGTTCACGTAAAATATGGCGGCGGTTTCGGACGCCCGCCTCGAGTTGAATTTGACGTTGCTGTGGCAGGATTCACTTCGTTCGCAGCAAATGACTGTGCAAAAAGGCTTCGCTTGCCTTCAGGTAGCTTCGACGACGCAGTACTAGGGATAACTTAGCAGAATTTTCGAGATCGCTTCCCATTTCGAACTTTCTTGCCAGGAGGCGTCACGTAGAACGTGAACATAGATGAGATGGCTGCTGCCCAATAAGCCCTCGCATGCTACCTAAGGCACGAATTCTGCCGCAACGAGGCCCAAGCTATGAAATAACGAAAGCGAAGGGGTCAAGGGCTCGTTCTTTATTTGTTAGAAACAACTTAATGAGCAAACAGACAATGAACCTAGGAAAGCATAGGGGAAGTTACTTGTGGTATTGTAATTGTGGAGAAAGTAGAAAGGAATTAAAGTGGACGAAAAGACAAACCTGCCTTCGGTGGGAGCCGAACCCACGACCTTCGGATGTCGCGTCCGATGCTCTACCAACTGAGCTACGAAGGCGGTCGTCCCCCCCGTCCACTTTATTGTGTATTTATGTACGTATTATCCTGGCCTCCTGGCAAGAAAGTGTGTCCTACACACGCCGCCTTGGCCAAGATTGACGCTGCCTAACACTCCCAGGATAATACGTACATAAATACACAATAAAGTGGATGGGGGGGACGACCGCCTTCGTAGCTCAGTTGGTAGAGCATCGGACGCGACATCCGAAGGTCGTGGATTCGGTTCCCACCGAAGGCAAGTTTGTCTTTTTGTCCACTTTAATTCCTTTCTACTTTCTCCACAATTACAATACCACAAGTAACTTCCTCTATGCTTTCCTAGGCTTCATTGTCTGTTTGCTCATTAAGTTGTTTCTAACAAATAAAGAACGAGCCCTTCACCCCTTCCCTTTCGTTGTGACGAGAACATTGGCACTTTTGCTGGCGAATGTGCACGTTTTGGTATTCATTTGAACGCCAGCACCCGAAAGGCACAGGAAGGCTTCGTCTAGTCGTTCGAGATGCTGGCTGAATATGGAGGAAAAGGTAACGATATCACCCAGGTAACAGAGTGAGGTCTTCCGCTTCAAGCCATGAAGAACCGTATCAATCATACGCTCAAATGTAGCTGGAGCGTTACACAGACCAAAGCGCTTCACATTGAGTTTATAGAGCCGGTTCGGCGTTACAAAGGCAGTTTTTTTCTTTGTCAGCCTCATATATAGGTATTTGCCAATAACCGGATTGCAGGTCAAGGCTCGAAAAATACTTCGCCCCTTGCAATGTTTCCAAAGAATCGTCAATTGTTGGCATTGTATAAACGTCCCTGCGTGTTATCCTATTCAGCGCGCGGTAGTCGACGCAAGAACGAACAGAGCCATGTTTTTTCTTCATAGCTCAGCAGAACAGGCTCAGAAACTGGTAGAAGGCCGTATAACTTCTTCGGGCTAGCATGTCGTCAACTTGTTCCTCGATGACCTTCCTTTCCGACTGCGAAACACGATGTGGCCGACGGCGCATAACACGACAGCCATCCACTTGAATACGGTGCACAGCCATGGATGTCTGGGTCAGTGTTTGAGCACAGCTATCAAGAAGGCTTTATGCTTTCGTACTAGGGCCAGCAGTGCTTCGGACTTCGCGAATGTCAAGGCGGAACCAATGACGGCTCGAAAAGCGAGAGCAGCATCCGCACCTGAGCCTAGTAGTAGCGACAAAGACGGGTAAAGTGCGCGAGAGAGGTCAGTGGAGAGTCGTCCATCATCGCCACACTCGCCCCGTAGGTCCGTAGTAAGGGTCTCGGTAGTAAGGATCAAGTCGTAGGATCCTGTATCACTCGAACACGGCCTATCCTTGTCTTTCGTCCAGCTGGCGGCGACGGCAGTAACGCGCTAAGTTGCCGCGGATGCTGCAGTCAAACCAAATGTGGCGGGATGTAGGCCACTGAACATACGAAGACGCAGCAGGTGCTGTGGTGCCCACAGAAGCCACACATGGCCATGTGTAAGGTCGGTGAGGCCAGACGTGGCACAATAAGGGGGAACGTCAGCGTATGTGGGCATCGCGCACGCTGCTTGGGAAACTGGCATTGTCGGCATGGTGGCCAACTCATGCATTACGAGGCTGCGCAAGCCGAAAGACGGTGATGGTGTAGGAGCAACGGCGGACCGTCTCTGTTTTTCTTTAATTTCTTCGCGGATGATGAGGCCGATAAGGGTTCATAAATCGGAATGAGGAAGAAGGGGAGTATCGCTGTCTTGCTGAAGACGAAACGACTGTTCCTCGTCGAGGCGTTGGCACATAGAAGTAATATCACCAACGGTGGTTCGATTGTTGACAACTCAGGCGTTGAATCCAACTGTGCCAACACCTTTAAAGATGTAGCGCACGCGTTCGGCTTCCGGCATGTCACTGTTCGCACGGCGGTGAAGGGCCAAAACACACTGGATGCCCGAAGTGTAGGACTCGCGCTGAAGTTAAACACGGGTAGGGAGCCTTTGTTTCACGACTTCTGTACGGCCCGAATATCCAACGATTTGTCGCAACCTGATAGTAAAATCAGAGCAATCGCCGATGTTGCTTTCGCGGTTAATATACCATGTCTTTGCGACGCCGCTCAAGTAAAAGGCGACGTGAGTTAACGTCTAAGCGTCATTCGATCGATTGACAGAACAGAGGCTGTTGTAACTGCAGAGCCAGTCGACATCGTCTCCACGGAGACCCGCCAACAGAGGAAGGTCGCCTTTAAGGGTAGTTACAGTGCACGATGTCAATGCAGCTGATATCGTTATTGTGGTCGCGTTAGGGATAGCGAAAGGACCAGGGTCAGACGTAGCCATAGCTGTAGTGGCGGCCGGGCGCAGGCGGTGAACGCAACGTAGTTCCAGGAGGGTCACAAACACAGCAGAACGTCGTGGATCTTGACGCGCCTCTACCACTTTGATAGACCAAGGAAGACCAGACCACAGAAAGCCAGCAGTCCCGTTTATAATTCAGGCACTCGCCAGCCTTTCGCCCGAAGAAGAACAGGGCCGATGATGGCTACGTACAGATGAAAACGATGAAGTACGTTAAACGTGCTTCATCATCATCATGATAAAGCACGTGCTTACACGTGGTTTATCATTCGTCTTAATAAGTAATCCTCTCCATTCCGGCGAGTCGTGAACCGTGTAACTTGTATACACATCAATTTAACAGATCCTACGTGTGATCCCATCCCGGATTCACAATGCGTTCGAGGCGTTAATGATGCGTCTGTAATGATTTTCACACGTCAAAACGTAACCTCATTGCCTACGTTAACGACATTAACCAGCCTTGTACACCATGTGAATGAATGTACCCTTCTGAGCTATTAAGCAGCATCCTTAAATCTCCCGGCAAAGGTACAGCAAGTGGTGTGTCCCTCATGGTACAATGAATGCCCTCGCACGCGAGAATTGCTGAAAACCACACTGCTGATCGTCTCGCTTCTAGTTTTGCCCACAACGAATGTGACTGTCCTCAAATTTCTTACAAGATTGGCAACGCTCGTCTGTCGATCCGCACACACCTACTAAGGCAACACCCAGGTTGGCGTGTTTCAAGCGTATTATTTCATCCCCGTGTTCGCGGTCGCGGCTGGTGTCGTCGCATGAGAGCACTGCTGTGTAAAGTTGAGGGTGGATTCGGTTCTCGTGCGCGAACGCTTACGCCGACAAGGCCGTGTGGACTGTCCATGCCCATCCTGTGGATCACATGACACACTTGGGCGTATCATTTTTAGAGTGTTCTGCGTACATTACGCAGGGTACATCGTTAATTAAGGAGTGCACACGTATTGGCTTGCAGTGCGCGACCATTGACGATTACCTGTTTCCAAGGGGGACTGCTGCTCGACGGGACAAGCCTCATCTAGCGCTATTAACGTTCCTGAAAGATACTGGCCTGGCGTCTCATTTATAGACGTGTTTTCTTGTATTTTGTTTCTCTATTCGTCTGGTGTCGTCAGTGGCATTTGTCAGAGGGCTCTCTATATTTCCCTCATGTCCTTGTGCGTACGTTTGCAAACGAACTACTCTTACTACTAATAATAATAATAAGATAACCTGCGGTCAATTCATAATACGACACCGTAACGAGAAATTTCTAAATACCTGTCTTTTTTGCATTGCACTTTATTTCAACTTTCCTTACCGTTCATGCCATATATTTTGCGGTAATCAGAAAATAAAATCAGCTTTATGTTTACCGCAGTAGCCGTGCGTCTCTTTTCTTGTGGTATGTCTTTCTTGCATTGTTCGCCTCTAGTATTTACTATCTATTGTTTAGATTTCCTTTTATAATAACCATACGCCAGCTCAAAGCAGGCATATATTTGTCTCTGCATGCATTCTACGCTTAATCTATTCAGTCCGAAAGGATATCCATGAGGTGTGAATAACAATCTATAGGGAAGGCGATCCTTGTGCGCCATTGACATTGTAGCATTATGTTAAATTTTGTGATTTAACGGTGCACTTGCACCTTCACAGTATTTTATTATAGCACATTTAACCTCCCTTCCCGAAACTAGCAGTCTATAAATATATAATCAAAAGCAACAACGTGTGTTATTACCATGATATAAGGGCTAATAACCCTTGTACAACCTGTTAACCAACGCGATGTTGACTTAGTTCACGTGTAACGCTACACTCCCAAGCCTCCCATTGCGGTTCCCAGACCAAGCCTTCTATATATAACCCGGCACAGAACTAATAATTTGGGTTGAACGTGCAAAAACCACGACATGATTATGATGTACGCCGTAGCGCAGAGGTCCCGAAATTTCTACCACCTGCGTTTCTTTACGATGTATTGGCATCGCACAGTACGCAGTTCCCCAATATTTTCTCCTCCATCAACAATATTTCACGCAGCTTCCGAAAGCTCGCGCAAGGCCAAATCGTACCGAAACTGGCCGATCAGTAATATTTTCATTGTCGTCACGTTCCTCTTCTTGATAATGATGATCTACATCATCATGTTCATCTCCATCATCTACATTGTCATCATAATTAGCGTTGTTATTCCTGTCATCATCATCATCATTAGCATCGTCATCATCATCTTCTTCACCATCGTCATTATCATCTTCCGCGAGTTCGTGACCTTTATGATCTTGCGGGAACATGTCGTGACATCATATTACTTGGTATAGCATGGTGTCGAGGCCATAGAAGGTTATGCTGGTAGGTGTAGCGTCGCTTGGTTGATAGGCAAGGTCATTTTAAGGTCATATTTCCTGGCAGGGCACACACAGTTTGTAATAGGACAATGTTTCGCTAGCTTAAGCAGCTTCGCTGCTTAAATACGACTGGCTCCTCCTGGATCGAATCAGCTCTTTTGGAGGAGCAGTCAACACGATAACCACTAGACTACAGCGGTGGTCTTCAATTCGCCCTGTCCTGACCGAGCTGGTTCCTCTTTATGCCGGCGAACTTCATAATTTCATCGCTCCATCTAACTTTATGCCTGCCTCTGCTGCGTTTTGCTCTCTTAGTATCCATTCCGTCGCTCTTACTGTCCATCTGCTATCTTTCTTCCGCATGACATGTCTTGCCCAGTGTCCAAGGTCGACACTACGTTGTTTTAGTTACGTATATCCGTGGTTGAGAGATGGCGCCACCTCTGTATGTATATATTCGCGAGTGCACGCTCGAATGAAGGAGTTCTTGCGAGGCATGGGTTGAGTGTACGGTGTGCTCAGTCGCGTCGCGGCCCGACACTGCATTCTGGCGACGAGGGTTCCGATCACACTGCGATGGCATCCGCCGCATTGGCCGCGCTTTCGCCGCCGCCCCCCTTTCTTGCCACCCCGGGCACCCCAGCCATACCATGGCCCCGCTGAATACGCCTATTCGAGAATTTTCTTCTCGCGTCCGGAGCAACCGACCTGCCTGCGCCCCGCCGTCGAGCCTTGGCTGCTGCACTGCCTGGGGCCCGAAGGACAACGCATTTTTGATGCGCTTCCGCCGCCGCCAACCGCGCCCCAGCTACCGACAGCCGAGACGTTGACTACCGACACTAGCTCAACCGGTGCCTCTAAAGACCGTGGCGGGGTCTCCAAGCAAGACGCCTCCGCGACAAGTCTTCCAGACGTCTGCGACGCGGCCCGCGAGATGCTGGCACGACATTTCCGGCGCACGCAACATGAGCTTAGAACGACATCGCTTCCGTGAGCGCCGTCAGCTACCTGGTGAGTCCATTCCCGACTTCGCCCTCGCGCTTCGCGAACTGGCAGCCTCCTGCAAATTCGCCGAGCAGGCCAGTGATAATATGTGCGATCAGTTCCGTCACTGGCGTTGCATCTCCGCAATTACGATCACGGCTGCTGTGAGAAGGTGACACGTTGACATTCGACCGTGCCGTTGAAATTGCGCTACTTAGCGAGAGAGCCCATCTTAAGTCTGAAGCTTTTGCTAACCCCGTTGAGCGCATCATACACCAACATCAACGCCAGTGTGACGCTTCCGGACGAAGCACGGACGATAGCCGTTACAGCAATGAGACACGCCCCCTTTATCAGAGCCGGTTCAACTTACCGCGCGCTCGTCAAGCTAGCCCGTCATCTTCAGATACGGACGCTGCCGTTGAAAATCCGCATGCTTGTGGTAATTGCGGCACGCTACATTGCGAGCCGACCGCATGCCCCGCTCGCGGTCGAACCTGCTTCGCATGCGGCCGCCGTGGCCACTTCATGCAAGTCTGCCGTAGCTCACGCAGAGCACGACGACAACGCCCGAACCACATCCAAGAAGTAGTTCCTGAACAAACTGCATCAAGTGTCATTAGCCTACTCACTGTCCACGAAGACAAGCGGACGGGCGTCTACATTGACGTCGTAGTTGCGCCAATAGCCTCGAGCTCAAAACCGTGTGTTAAGTTCTTGGTCGACACGGGATCAGCTGTATGAATTACTCGGGAACAAGAATTTCGAAGCATGTTCAAGGAAGAAGTACCGTTGACTAGTTCTGAACTTACGTTGTTGGATTTCCAACACCGGAAGATTCCCGTACTGGGCCAGTTTAAAGCAAGTATCTCGTTCAAGGAAAGAACAGCCGTGATAGCAATTCAAGTCACCCCCGGAGGGACTTCCCTTCTGGGTCTGGACGCTGTGCAAGACTTACGACTACACATTGTGGGGGCACAGCTACGCTGCCTGTGCACGGCTGCCGAAGCTTTAGAAGCCACAAGCCAAAGAGCAGCTACCGCTGTATATGCGGGCAATGAAGTGCCTGCAAACCCCCCAAGGTTCGGTATGCCAGCTATGTTGTGGGCTAAGTTTTCCCATTTGTTTTCACCGGGCCTTGGCCTGGCTAAGGGCGTCCAGCATCAGGTCAAAATGAAGTTGTCGATCCCTCCAGTTGTGCAGAAGCTGAGACGCCTACCACTTTCTCTGCGCAAGCCAGTTAGCGACCAGCTTCAGCGGCTTCTTTCTGGTGATGTAATTGAAAGAGCTAACGCCTCTGAGTGGATCTCTCCTACAGAAAGCATTGAAGCTATTAACAAGAAGACCAGATAGCCATAGCAATTTATTTTCTGTTTTTCATGTATTGTGCTTCACTGAATGCTACAAACTTAAACTGATGGTTCTTATTTATAACCGCATAAAACAAGATTTTTCTTCATTCAGAAATATGTACCTCACTCGGGACATTGAATATAATTTGAGAAGGACGTCGCTTGTTTCAACTAGATCTAGGACAAATTATGGCACGCAATCACTTGACCGTCAAATAGTTGACATATGTAACAGTTTTCCTTCTGTTATTGAGTTAACACAGATAAGCATATCTGTATATTATTTTAAAAAGAAAGTAAGATTGCTCTTTGATCCAGGATGAAGCGCTTCCTTTCTCGATGTTTATGTACGTGCATTTGTATTTTACCACTTCCAATGTCTACTCCTGTTCTGTAATTGTACTTCCCTGCGTTTGAAGTGTATAGTTACGTATATTGTCGGCTCCATATAGATTTTGATTTTGAATTCTTTACAGTGATGCTATTGAATTGTGCTGCACTGGATGTTTTCGCTTACCTCACTGCTGTCCTTGTTTTGTTCACGTGCCGGGATGTAGGCCTAGTCGGGAAACAGCTACGTCTGTTTCCTTTTGCCTGATCTCGGTGGCATGTAACTGTTTTTACACATGCCAGTTGTAGTCGACAAGAAAGACGACAGTATCCGCCTCTGCGTTGACCTTAGAGAGCCCAACAAAGAAATTGTAGTTGACATCTTCCCCCTGCCTCATACGGAAGAGCTTCTGCACTCTCTTAATGGTGCACGCCACTTCTCAAAGCTTGATTTGGCCTCTGCCTATTACCAAGTTGTGCTTCACCCGAACAGCAGAGACCTTACGGCTTTCATTACGCACGATCGCCTTTTCCGGTTTAAAGGAGTGTGCTTCGGGCTGGCGTCGGCTCCAGCCGCATTCCAGCAGCTCATGACTACAATCCTTCAGGGTTGCAATGGCGTCCTCTGCTACATAGACGACATCATCATCTTTGGCAGGACTGAGGCAGAGCACGTGAGAAATCTGGAGCAAGCCCTGCAGCGTGTATCCGAAGCTGGACTCAAACTCAACGACAAATGCATCTTTATTGCGTCGGAGCTATCATTTCTTGGACATCATGTCAGCGCAGAAGGAATAGCGCCCCTTCAAGCAAAAGTTGACGCAATTGTGCACGCTGCCACCCCTACAGATGCAGGCATGCTGCGTTCATTCCTTGGTCTCGTTGAGTATTACGCTTAGTTTATTCCCTACCTTGCCGAAGAGGTAGAACCTATGCGTAGGCTACTTCGCAAGGACGTTCACTTTGAATGGGATATCGCTGCTGACCTGAGCTTTGCAAAGGTGAAGGAACTCCTTTCATCCCGAACAGTGCTGCGGATGTTCGACGCAGCGCTCCCTGTTATTGTGGCCACACATGCATCTGCTTATGGCTTGGGTGCAGTACTGCAACAAGCTGACGGCCCTTCCAATTGAACTGTTGCATTTGCATCACGAACCCTGACGGAGACGGAACGGAAGTACTCGACAGGAGAACGTGAGGCCCTGGCCTGCCTATGGGCTTGCGAGAAATGGCACGTTTATCTCTGGGGACGATCATTCAATTTGGTAACAGATCACCAGGTCCCTGTATCCTT
The DNA here is from genome assembly GCA_013339685.2 of Hyalomma asiaticum. Classification (NCBI taxonomy): domain Eukaryota; kingdom Metazoa; phylum Arthropoda; class Arachnida; order Ixodida; family Ixodidae; genus Hyalomma; species Hyalomma asiaticum. Next base: position 94,168,573 of record CM023485.1, read on the forward strand.
GCTTTCAACGCAAAGCACAGGACACCGACCACTCCACATTGCAAGGTGGACTGCTCGCTTGCTGCGTTACAACTTTGTTGTACAGTACCGACGTGGAGAACACAACAAAGTAGCAGACGCTTTGTCCCGGCTCCCTGTCCCAGACACAGAAGGCGGCCTTAAGATCGAAGAAGAAATAGTATCTATCGTAACGTGTTCGGTTCACATCAATGACCTCCGTATTGCTACAGTCGAGGACCTCAAGCTCCAGCGGGTTGCGCAATTCGTTCAGACTAGGTGGCCAGCCAAGAAAACCTTGCCACCCGAACTAAGGCTTTATTATGAGGTGCGAGAGGCACTGCCAATAACGGACGGATTGCTGATGCGCTCGGAGCGCGTTGTAGTTCCAGCGACGCTCACAGGTGCATTCGTTCAGCTAGCACATGAGTCACACCCCGGAATAGTGAAGAGAAAGCAACGTCTTCGTGAAAAGTTCTGGTGGCCAGGCCTGGACAAACAGCTCGAGAGTGCAATTCACAGCTGTGTAATCTGCCAAGCCGCAGACAAGAGCGTTAAGAACTATCCCGCCCCACTACAGCCAGTTACTCTTCCTGACCGGCCGTGGAGCAAAATAGCTATTGAAATTGTTGGCCCATTTGAGCGTGCGTCAACTGACTGTTGTTTCGTCATATCTGTAGTTGATTACTTTTCGAAGTGGCCAGAAATAGCTTTCTGCCGTGATGTGTGCTCTCGTGCAGTACTTGATTTCCTCTTGTCGGTGTTTTCACGGGAAGGCTACCCGGTTGAACTCGTCTCGGATCACGGATCACAGTTTACATCCCGAGAATTTGAGTCCTTTCTTCAAGAAAGAGGAATCAAGCACAGTTTTTCAGCTGTATACCACCCCCAAGCAAATGGACAGGCAGAAAGGTTTAACCGTGTCCTCAAATCATACATTCAGTTGGCCATACTGGAGCAGCGCCCAATAAAGAACACTGTCACCGAGTGCTTGGGGATCTACAGAGCTACCCCTCACATTACCACTGGACTCTCTCCGGCAGAGCTTCTCCACGGCCGCAAAATGAGGACATCCTTTGACGTCATTGGCTATCCCACTGCAAACTTCTTCGCTGACCCTGCTCAGGAGATGTGCTCAGAGGGTGAAAGAGCGCCAACTTAAATGCAAGCATTATGTTGACAGACGGAGAGCAGCTCGGGTACCAAAGTTCCAAGTTGGGTAAGTTTCTCCGCTGCCTCCGCCACTGTCCCTTTCCCTCCTGGGATAAATAAAGTTTTTCTCCTCCTCCTCCTCCTCCGAGTTGGAAATTACGTGAGGGTGAAGAAGCCTGTTGCTGTTACGAAAGGCGCTCCCAGTTTTGGACCTCCTTTGAAAATGCCCAAGCGAACAGGACGTTGGTCCTTTCGTCTTCAAGATGGTCGCACGTGGAATGCTTCTCAGTTGACTGCAGTTCCCGAGGAAGCATTGCCACAGCATGCGCTAATATGGGAGAGCCCCCTGCAGCGAAGTTCACCGACACCTGGCAGAACAGGACTGTCCTCTGAACTCCGTCAACGCCCTGATCTGTCAACGCCGTCAGCCTTATTACTGTCGCAGGGCTCACGAGATCCGAGGCTAACATGGAGCCCTCCTTCAAATGACGATCGTGATGGTGCTCGTGTTGATGGTGGTGGTGATGGTGCTTCTGTTGATCTTGGTGGCGGTGGTGAGAGTGCTTGTGTTGGTGGTGGTGGTGATGGTGCTCCTTTGGTTGGAACTGATCAAGCTGTTGAACCACTACCTCTTCGTCGGTCCACAAGAAACCGACGACCGCCCACAAGATTTTAGGCCAACGTACCATGTTAACTTTGACTGTTTTTGTAATTAATTGTTTGTAAACATGTATATATTTAGGGAGGGATAGATGTAGTGTCGAAGGTCGACACTAGGTTGTTTTAGTTTCGTATATCCGTGGTCGAGAGATCGCTCCACCTCTGTATGTATATATTCGCGAGTGCACGCTTGAATAAAAGAGTTCTCGCGAGGCATGGGTTGAGTGTACGGTGTGCTCAGTCGCGTCGCGGCCCGACACTACACCCAGGTCCACTTCTTTGCTTTAATTTATATAATAATATCAGCTATTGCCTGTCTGTTCCATGATCCACTCGTCTCGTTTTTTGAACTCTTAAGCATTGCACCTATCATTAGTGTAAGCGGCCACACTATGCGTTCGGGCTGTCAGCGTGTCCTGCCGGCGTCACTATCACGGTAAAACAAGCAGTCAAAGCATGGTCTGACAAAAGGAGCAATACATTAACTGGCATTAGCTACGTGATACGTTTTTTGTACAATCAATGGGCATACGTATATAATATTAACAAATGCAGTCTCCGGCCTCTCATTGTCCATCATAAGTCATCAGCCGGTGTATCAGTAAATGCTTCGAATTTCGGCAGGTGTCGTGTTAGTGGAGATATATTATCGCAGGATTTGAAAAGAAATTTTTTTTTACTATTCCCCTTCCGTTTCCTCACTCCGCGGAGGGTAAGCCGCGCTCCGCACCATGGCTGCAGAAAATAACGGGCACTCCTTAACCAAATCAAATATCCAAATGTCACCGTCCCAGATCATCGCTCCAGCGCAACCTTTGCTCTATGGATGTGCCTTTAAAGCCCCCAAACTGCAACTACCGTCTCTGAACTTCGCCCTATCAGTCCGAACGATCACTCTTTTTACACCTCCTTGGCGTCAGCAACTACCTCCTACCGTATGCCTTGGATGGAAGCAGGGCTCGTAATGGTCGCCATATACTCAAAACTCGTAAAAAGGTTTTTGGTTCTTCAGAAAACTAGGCTTTTTCCTTGTTTCCGCCGCAGCAATTTTGGTAAAAACGCACTTTCTCTGAAAAATGGGGCTGAAGAAACTTGCGCTAGAGGTACTGCTGAAACAACAGAGAAGGTCATCCAAGCCAACATTTCTTGGCTCCGCTGAACGTAAGCCTCTTGAATGATTTGGTAGGGACAGCTCACCCTCACCCTCCCATAGTAACGTACTGGGGACTCGGGACCATTCACCTTTTAAATACGAAGCATTTCTTAGCGAACTTCGGCGAGTTTGAGAGTATCTATCTATCTCGCAGTTGACATGCGGAAAGCTTTTGATAACGTGAGGCAGGACCACATCCTCTCCAATGTAGCAAGGATATACCCCAGCCAGCGAACACTTCACTGGATCGCAAGATTTTTAGAAGCCAGACCAATACGACTGCGCTCCAGTTGTGACGCCCAATCTACTACCTACTACCTCGATCGAGGCATCCCTCAGAGCTCAATTCTGGGCCCTCTGCTCTTCAATGTGTCCATGCTCACTGTAGCCGAAGAACTAGAATCGAACACTGGCGCTCGTTATACCATATATGCGGACGATATAACAATTTGGACGGAAGCACAGGACTACGGTGGAAACATTCAGGATATGGCCAGCGAACTTCAAGCTGCTCTGCTTACACTCGAGGGCACCATTCCTAAGCTAGGACTCACATTAGCGCCAGAGAAAACTCAACTTCTCTGTGTCAATGGCAGGGTCAGCACACTCCCTCCAGAGCAGGCAATAACACTGACATTGGGAAACCATGAAATCAAGGCCACACATGGATATATTAGGAGTCTAGGGATTCCTTTCCGTAGCTGTAATACGGGAAATCTTTGGACCACTGAGCTTAAAAGGCAATGGCCCAAGCTATTGAACACCATAAAGCGCATATCCAATAAATTTGGTGGCGCACGAAAATCAGCCTGCACCGCAATCATCAGATCCATTGCGATCGGCAAAATTACTTACGGGGGCACGGTTATATCTTTATCAAGACGAGCCGAGAAGACATTGCTGGTGCTTCACCGACATGTTATGAGGACTATCACAGGCCTCCCGAGATTCACGAACATGCTTAAACTGGAAGAGTTAACGCCTATGCCGCCCATCGGAGATATCCTGAGCAATGCTCAGACATCGTTGCATAATCGTTTGCACCTCACATTACAAGGACGGGACACCCTGCTTTGGGACACCAGACGAATTCGCACACATCCATGTCACACCGCCAACGAAGATAACTTCCTTGCTTTCCCTCGCCTCTGCCCCTCCAAGACATCCGCTCCACTAGCGAGTGGGGCCTCTGCAGCCAGACAGCGACTTTCTCGCCAGCACAGTCAACGCAGCAATGATGCGATATTTACTGACGCAGCGCATGATGGCGAACACCTAGCCCTGGCATGGTACAAACCTTCGACAGGTGAAGCTCAGCGCTACGTATGCACATTGGACCATGCAACCCCTACACATGCAGAACTTTTGGCCATTTGGACCGCCTTACAGGACAACCCGGCGCCATCAACTATCTACACTGACTCATTCGAAGCACTGAAGGAAGTTGAGAATCCTAATACAGAAGATATCACGGCTCTGCGCATCCGTCAGATTCTCCTACACAAACAGAAGAATGGTATTGACGCTAGGGTTGCCTGGACGCCGGGACACGTGGGAATCCAAGGGGGAGGTAACGAGGTGGCACACAGTCTGGCCACCTCAAACGCTGGAGTTCTACCTTATCATCTCCAACCTCTCCTGCGTGGGACTCCCGATCTCGTCGACCACCCATACGTGAATGTGACGCCGAACTCCCACTTTTACATGGCACGTCTGCGAAGCTTTCTCAGATTCCTTAATCGCGAAAGACTCAAAGACGTCACGCCTCCTCGAATCTTCAAGGACCTCGCCCTCAGTCGCTCCCAAGAAATATTTATAAACAAAGTGTTAGCAAACACAGCCACTACCCCTGATATAATCCATAAATGGCAGACTGTCGCAGACAAGAAGAGGGGCATCGACACATCTGCCCCCTGCGTATGCACCTTTTGCCGCTGTTTCTGCACAGCAAATATCGACCACCTCGTTCTCCACTGCCCTGCTTTTCGCCCTCATCGAAAAAACAGCGATATATTTTACACACAGATCTGAATGCTCTACAAAAGGATATCCTTGAACACCCTGATCGTCTCGTTACACTAGCCCACTTTGGAGTTTCTAGCGGCCTGACGCGCATGATTTAGTGTTTGCCTACCCCCTTCCCACTACCCTCTCTCCCCACCAGTGACCTTCGGTCCTCCCTTCCTTAATAAATGAATTTCATCATCATCTATCTATCTATCTATCTATCTATCTATCTATCTATCTATCTATCTATCAAGCCGCCTACGATTTTGTGCTTTCCTGGCCCTTTCGCTAAAGGGATGTTTACGAAAATTGGTATGCCACAACATGACTACATGACGAACATAAATGACAGGTCATAACATGAAAATCATGATATGCATGTCATGAGCGGCATGATTTACATGCCATAGTCTTAGTGCTCTCCTGGCCGTTTCGCCAAAGGGATGTATGCGAAAATTGGTATGGCGCAACATGACTGCCTGACGAACATAAATGGCAGGTCAAAACATGAAAAGCATGACATGCATGTCAAGAGCGGCATGATTTACATGTCACGGTCTTGGTGCTCTCCTGGTTGTTTCATTAATGGGATGTACAGAAAAATTGGTATGCCACAATATGACTGCATGGCGAACACAAATGACAGGTCATAACATGAAAATCATGACATGTGTGTCATGAGCGACATTATTTACATGCCACGCGTTTCGTTAATGGAACGTATACGGAAATTGGCATGCCACAACATGACTGCATGAAATCATGACAGGTCATAACACGAAAATCATGACATGCATGTCATGACTGACATGATTTACATGCGACGGTCTTTGTGCTCTTCTGACCGTTTTGTTATTGGGATGTATACGAAAATTGCTATGCCACAACATGACTGCATGACGAACATGACTGACTGCTCACAACGCGAAAACCATGATATGCTTGTCATGAGCGACAGGATTTACATGCCACGCGTTTTGTTAACGGAATGTATGCGAAAATTGGCATGCCACAACATGACTGCATGAAATCATAAATGACAGGTCATAACATGAAATTCATGGCATGCATGTCATGAGCGACACGATTTACATGCCACGGTCTTGGTGCTCTCTTGGCCGCTTCGTAAGTGGGATGTGTAGGAAAATTGGTATGCAACAACATGACAGCATGACGAACATAAATGACAGGTCATAACATGAAAGCATGACACGCATGTGATGGGCGGCATGATCTACATGCCGCGCGTTTCGTTAATGGGATGTATACCAAAATCGCTATGGCATAACACGACACCATGAAGAACGTAAATGACAGGTCATAACATTAAAATCATGACACGCGTGTCATGCGCAGCATGGTTTACATGCCACAATCTTGGTGCTCTTGCCGCAGTTTCGTTAACGAAATATAAACGAAAATTGCTATGGCACAACACAACTGCATGACTATCATAATTGACAGGTCATAAGATGAAAATCATGACATGCATGTCATGATTTTAATGTCGTATGTCATGCCCGGCATCATTTACATGCTATGGTTCTGGCGCTATACAGCCGTTTCGCTAATGGGATGTACACGAAAATTGGTTTGGCACAGCATGACTGCATAATGATCATATATGACAGGTTAGAGCTGTGCACGGGCCGTATTTCCGAGCCGGAGCCCGGCCCGGGCCCGCTGACTTTGTCGAAGGCCCGCCCGAGCCAGACGGCAGAGGGCTGCGAGCCCGCCCGGCCCGGCCCGACGTACGAAAACACAATCCCTGGCCCGGCCCGGCTTTTCGACGCTAAGCATATGCCCTGTGCACCAACAAATAACGTAATAATTATGCACGTGCATATAAAAAATACTGCGATACAACGGTAAACGTTTTACGTACCAACATGCAACAAATTTTTCATTTGCATTGCATACCTGCGACAGCGCGGCAGTTTGCCTCATGCCAGCAACAATGGAGATCGCTCGCCAAAGCCGTCACGTGTATGGGGTATGCCCATGCAAGCGTGAGCTTGCACGAAGGCGAGTTACGTTGGGTTGCTCGTCGCTGTCTCGTGCATTTTCACTCATATCGGATTTCGCCTTAGATCTAACGCGAACAGTGGCGTGGCGCCGTAACTAGCTGGTGTTACTTCTCTGTTTGTCGGAGTGCAACAGAGGCAGTGCTTTACCTGCTCCCCTTCTGTTTAAAGTAGCGAATGGAAAGGAAAAGCGGTAAAGGGCGGTCGGGGAAAAGGCGCTGTATGAGTGCTAGAAAACAATTCACGCTCATTCTATATATTTCTGGCTTGAGTCGGGCTTTGCGCCGGTCCCCAACCCGGCCCGATAAAACTCCAAGTAGCCCTGGGCCTGGCCCGGGCCCGAGGTGAAAATACGTCGGCCCGCCCGAGCCCGGCCCGCGGGCTGCACGGGGGATCTGCCAATTTTTAGGGGCGAAGCTCCTTATAGCGGCACCCGTTCGTCCCTCGTCGTGTGTAACCAGCGCATGCGTGCCTCCCGGCACGCACGCGCCGAGGGCGAGCGCGTGCCTCTCTCTCTCACACACACTCTTTCATCTGCTGTCTTGTGAGAGAGAGAGAGAGAGAGCGAAAGGCGCGCGTTGATGGAAACGCTCTTTCTTAAATGAACGCTCTACCAGCTCGCGAAGAAAGAGAACGCGCCCTCACCCGCGAGAGACAACGTTGGCGCAGGCGCGAAGCCGACGTGACGGTGTGCCGACGTCACGCGCGGCGGCTACGTGATCGAAGCTGGACAGGGGTGTGTTCGACACTCAGCGACCACCGAAGACGCGACCGCGGCTGGCGCATAATGCGCGCGATGATACAGCCGAAAGTGTCGCGCTTCCCTGTCCTCGCTATCGCCGTCGCGCGCGGTATCACCGAGAAACAACTTGCGGAGCTCCTGGCATCAGCCTTTGAAGCCCCGCCAGCAGCACCGCACGCTGTAGCGAACATGCGCCCAGTCCAACGCACACTCCCTCCCGTAGAACCGGTCCTGGCTGCTGACATTCGCGCCCTGTGCGAGGAGGACTTCACTCTCTCCGAATTGGAAAGAGTCCTCCTCCGCAACCGTAAGCGCAGTGCTCCGGGCGCTGACCGGATTACGCACCAGATGCTTCGGAACCTGGACGCTTCACAACGCCCTGGCCTGCTGCAGGAATATAACCGAGTGTTTACCTGCGGCAGCCTTCCCGATGCGTGGCGCTCGGCCGTTGTGATCCCTGCCCTGAAGAGAGGTAAGCCGCCGCGGGAGCTGAACTCCTACCGGCCTATCTCGCTGACCTCCGTGGCTGGGAAAACCATGGAGGGCATGGCCTTACATCGCCTGAAGTGGATTGCGACGGCTCGTGACTTTTTCCCGGCGGAGCAGTGCGGCTTTCGTCCCGCTCGTGCCACAGCTGACTGCCTCGCCACCGTCGTGAGCACCCTCGAGCAAGCCCTGTACGACAGAGAGATGGCCATCTTACTTCTTCTCGACGTCAAGTCGGCGTTTGACTCCCTCCCCCACGACTCCATCATTGATGCAGTTCGTGCGCTCGGAGTTGAGGGCAAGCTCCTGCGCTATGTGCAGGGATTCCTTGCCGATCGCACGTTCTGTGTGCGCGTGGGGAGGGAAACAAGCACACCGCGCCCAGTGTCATCGGGCGTGCCACAGGGAAGTGTACTGAGCCCCTTCCTCTTTAATGTCGTGCTCGCGCCACTCATCGAGTGCCTTCCGAGCGCGGCACCCTTCCCTGTGCGCGCGGTAATCTACGCCGACGACATCGCTCTCTACGTGCGGGGCCCCACGCAGCAAGCCAGCAGGGTGCGGGCATCTATGCAGCAGGCGCTCGACTGTGTGGCCACCTTCATCGCCGGTATCGGACTCACCATCTCGTCGGCGAAGACCGAGGCACTTATTGTTGTCCACCCCCGAGCCGCCCCGCGCTGCATCATGCCGTGCCTTCAGCTCCACGGTGCGTCCATCTCCTGGCGGAACTGCGTGCGTTACCTCGGGCTGACGGTTGACAATCGTTTGCGGTGGAACCCCGAGGTGCGACGCATTCGTCAGGCCACTCGCCGCGTGGAGTTCTGTGTGCGGAGGTTGCTGGCACGAGGGAGTGGTTGCCCCCCCTCATTTGCTTGTGCAATCTATGAGGCATTGGCGCTCTCCCTCGTGTTTTATGCCCTTCCCCTGTGTAGTGTGTCCGCGATACAGTGGCTCCAAATCGACCGTGACCACCGCCGAGTCCTCCGAATGTGCCACGGGATGCCGCGAGCTTCTCGTGTTGTGGACACTCTGGCGGAGGCACGTGCGTGGCCTCCATCTCTCACGGCCGACATGCGAGCCCTGTGTCACTTGGAGCGGATCCATCGTGCGCCCGGGGCTGCCCCCCTCCTTGACTGCCTGCGCAGTGTGCCCGAGTCGCGCGTGGGGCGCATGATGGACATCTACGAGGGGATTGTGTGCGATGACCCAGTGTCCTGTGCGCGTTGGCCTCCCCCTCACCGCGACCTTCACCTGTCCGTGTGTGAGTCTCTACCGGGAATGCGCGCAAAGCGACACATGCCTCGCGGTGCGGTCGCGCAGGAGGCGGCATCCAGAATGCACGACGACCTTGCCGGTCGGACACACCTGTTCACGGACGGCTCGGTGCTGGCGGACCGATCGGCTGCTGCTGCCTGCACCGCGCCCGGACTCGGTGTGTCCAAACAGTGCAGACTCGCTTACTGTGCGTCATCCACGACATCCGAACTCGTCGGGCTCCAACTGGCCGCGGACCTTCTTCGGGAAACGCCGGCCGTCACATCTGCAGCCATTTTCTGTGACTCGAAGCCGGCCCTGCGTCTGATCGCGAAGGAGGAACGCGGCCCGCCTCTCGCCCAACGTGTTGCCCGCAGCCTACTATCCCTGCAGGAGAGCGGACTCGACATAGTCCTCCAGTGGCTCCCTGCACACGTAGGCATTGCGGGCAACGAGGCAGCGGATGACCTCGCGAAGTGCGCCCACGGCCCGGACGCCCCGGTGAGTGATTGCGCGAGCTCGTACGACTCCGCGAGGATAAACTTTCGCAGAGAGCTCGCGCGCGCTCACCCCGACGCCCGTGTTGTTGACGGTAGCCTGCCACGCCCACTCCCGGCAACTGGTTTCTCCCGGAGAGATCGCACTCTCCTCCTCGCCATGCGCACCGGAGGTGCTTGGCCAGCGGAGCGCCGCCATCGGCTCCGCGGTTTCTCCTCTCCCGCGTGCCGCGACTGCGGAGAGGACGAAACCCTTTCACACCTCTTGTGTGAGTGCGTGGCCTTCAGCAGCGAACGAGATCAGCTGCGCGCTCGCTACCGCCAACTCGGGCTGCCCTGTGCCACGGAGCAAGACGTGCTGTTCCCTTCCGGATCCTCTGAACGTCGACGCTCCGCTCTCGCCGCAGTCCTAACCTTCATCGAGGACTCCGGGCTGACCGGGCGGTTTTAACCCCGCTCGACAGCTCGCCCCCTACTGACTTTGACTCGGTGGGACTTCTGTGTGTGTGTGTGTGTGTGTGTGTGTGTGTGTGTGTGTGTGTGTGTGTGTGTGTGTGTGTGTGTGTGTGTGTGTGTGTGTGTGTGTGTGTGTGTGTGTGTGTGTGTGTGTGTGTGTGTGTGTGTGTGTGTGTGTGTGTGTGTGTGCGCGTGCGTGTGTGTGTGTGTGTGTGTGTGTGTGTGTGTGTGCGTGCGTGCGTGCTTCGAACTCCTTCCTTCCCATTCTTTCATACCCCCTTCCCCTTGAGTGTACCGGTTGAGGTGTCCTCTCCGGAGAGACAGTTATCGTGCACTCCCCTCCCCCTTTCCACCTTTCTACTACAATAAAGAATCACTCAAGGCAGCGTCTCCTAGCGAGTTTCTTAATTGAGAAATACCGACTACTCGCATTGGAGAAGCGTTCACCAGCAACCCATATATATATATATATATATATATATAGACACTGGATGTTGACTTGCAATGAAGTGCCGGTGGGAGATTTCACTTGTGCATTGTGCATAGTTGAACCGTGAGGATTCGTAGCATGCGCGTTAACTAAATTTATACGGAACTCGGCACGATCTACGATGACCATCCCGAGCTTCGCCCACTCATCGTCATTCACTCCGTGGATGTGCTGCAATTTTTCATTCTAAATGCGTGCGCAGTGGACTTTAAAGAAAAAAAACAGTTCCGGAGCCCTTCGCTACGACGTTCCTATTTTCATCAAAAAAGTGTTTTATGCCGGGGTCCACCAAGAAATCAGCGGCGCACTTCCGTAATAGAAGCGGATCATTGAAAATATTACAGCATATCCACGGAGTAAATGATGATGACTGGGCGAAGCTCGGGAGGATCATCGTAGATCGTGCCGAGTTCCGGATTACTTTAGTTAACGCGCACACTACGAATCTTTATGGTTTAACTACGCACAAGTGAAATCTCCCACCGGCACTTCATTGCAAGTCAAGATGCAGTGCCTATATAATATATACATATGTATGGGTGGCCGGTAAACGGTTCTCCAGCGCCAGCAGTCGGTATTTTTCAGTCAAGATGATAATGATGATTGTTGTTCTATTAGGAAAGGACGCTAATTTCTGCAGCCCATGTAGGGAGCACGGCTAAGCGTCCGTGGGGGTGGGGGAAGGGGAGTGAAAGAGATAGAGAGGAAAGAAAAGCCGTAGTGGAGGGCTCCGGAAATTTAGACCACCTGGGGTTCTTTAACGTGAACTGACAACGCACAGTACACAGACCTCTGGCATTTTCGCCTCCATCGAAAATGCGACCACCGCGGCCGAGATCGAACCCGCGTTTTTTGGGTGGCAGCCAAGTACCGTAACCACTACACCACCGCGGCGGACAATTTCAGTCAAGAAACTCGCTAGAAGACGCTGCCCGCGCCAACGTTCTCTCTCGCGGGTGAAGGCGCGTGCTCCTTCTTTGCAAGCTGGTAGAGCGTTCATCTAAGAAAAAGCGTTTCCATAGTCAACGGGCGCCTTTCGCTCTCTCTCTCTTTCTCTCCGTCTCTCTCTCTCTCTCTCAAGAGAGCAGATGTAACAGTGAGATAGCTCGCGTGCCGGGAGGTACGCGCCGAGGGCAAGCGCGAGCCTCCCGGCGTTGCATGACGTTGCATGGTAACGTTGGCCGCCGCGGTGGTGTAGCGGTTACGGTACTCGGCTGCCACCCAAAAAACGCGGGTTCGATCCCGGCCGCGGCGGTCGCATTTTGGATGGAGGCGAAAATGCCAGAGGCCCGTGTACTGTGCGTTGTCAGTGCACGTTAAAGAACCCCAGGTGGTCTAAATTTCCGGAGCCCTCCACTACGGCCTTTCTCTCCATCTCTTTCACTCCCTTTCCCCCACCCCCACGGACGCTTAGCCGTGCTCCCTTCATGGGCTGCAGAAATTAGCGTCCTTTCCTAACCGAACCACGATCATCATCATCATGGTAACGTTGAAGGCAAAGCGCTACTAGGAACAACGGACGGACCGACCCAAAACTTAAGGAGCTTCGCCCCTAAAATATTTGGCGAATGTCGTCTGTAAAAAAAGGCTGACCAGTGTGCTGTAGTGGTGTGTGTTGTCACAGTAGCGTCTATAGGACAGAATTTCGCTGAGATCAGTGGACAAGGAAAAATTAGTCCATCTCCTGCGGCGATGCGAAGCAGCCCGAGGGGTGCACACAGCATTTGCATCGGCTTGACTAGGTGTCGCATTTGCATCGGTTTACGTTGGCAGACGTTGCCTGCGTCAGCGTTGTCTCTCGCGGGCGAGGACGCGTTCTCGTTCCTTGCGAGCTGGTAAAGAATTCACCGAAAGGAGAGGAGGAATGCCGAGAGGAGTTGAGGTGAGACAAGGAGAAGAGGACGAGGAGGATGCGCATGCGCAGTGCGGGTGTAGACACCACAAGGCGGAGGGAGGGACCAGGGAGGGACGGACAAAGCTCCCGCCGTAAGCTGCTTCGCATATAAAACGCTTAGGAGGGAAACACCTTACGGCCGAGCTTGCGGCGTACACCCGGCGTAGTCATCTAAATACGGTGCCCCCATTATGGGGCGCAGCGTCCCTTGAGAGAGAGCGAACGGGGCGCGTTGACTATGGAAACGCTCTTCCTGCGATGATTGATTGATTGTGGTTCGGTTAGGAAAGGACGCTAATTTCTGCAGCCCATGTAGGGAGCACGGCTAAGCGTCCGTGGGGGAGGGGGAAAGGGAGTGAAAGAGATAGGAGAGAAAGGCCGTAGTGGAGGGCTCCGGAAATTTAGACCACGTGGGGTTCTTTAACGTGCACTGACAACGCACAGTACACGGGCCTCTGGCATTTTCGCCTCGAACGAAAATGCGACCACCGCGGCCGGGATCGAACCCGCGTTTTTTTGGGTGGCAGCCGAGTACCGTAACCACTACACCACCGCGGCGGACATTCCTGCGATGAACACCGTCCCAGCACGCAGGAAACGATAACGCGCCCTCGCCGCGAGAGACAACGCTGACGCAGGCAGCGTCTGGTAGCGAGTTTCTTGTTTTAAACAAAAAAATTGCAGCATATCCACGGAGTGAATGATGATGAGTGGGCGAAGCTCGGGATGTGCATCGTAGATCGTGCCGAGTTCCGGATTAATTTAGTTAACGCGCATGCTACGAATCCTCACGGTTCAACTATGCACAATGCACAAGTGAAACCTCCCACCGGCACTTCATTGCATGTCAAGATCCAGTGTGTATATATATATATATATATATATATATATATATATATATATATATATATATATATATATATATATATGGGTTTTGCCTGTGAACGCTTCTCCAACGCGAGCAGTCGGTATTTCTCAATCAAGAAACTCGCTAGGAGACGCTGCCTGCGCCAGCGTTGTCTCTCGCGTTTGCCGGGGCAGTGTCGAGTTTGCCGGGGAGCGCGTGGCTCCTACCGTAGGTAGCAGAGTTGGCGCGTAGGTCCGCCATCTTGGCCAGCAAGTAACCAAAGCTATGCGGCGAAGCCACGCTCAGTTTTTGCAGGCGGCATCCGCCATCGAGCATGGGAAGTTTTCCAACGCTCGTAGAACGCTTTGAAGCCTAATAGCAAATAAAAACGCAGCGACAGCTTAGTAACGAGACAGATTAAAGGCGTTGCTCTTTTTAACACGCGCCACGAGATGCAGAACGATAAAATGTTGTCAGGTGTGTGTGTGTGTGTGTGCTTCACTCCTCGCAACTTTTGACCTTACAGCGTGTGTACACATTGGTTATTCCAGGCGCACCGGCCAAATGCATCATTCATTTTCCTTGGTGGTTAGTATCGCACTGAGCAGTTTTCAAGCCGAAACCGCATGTATAGGATTATCCGCACGAATGCGACGCGATACGAAATGGGCCGTCGCGCGATGGGTCACATGGTCGGTCACTCGGTTATTGGAAATCTAGAAATGATCGCTTGTCATACAAGCGAAATCCAGCCGTAACAAGCCGGTTCATGTTGTACGTAAGAGATGTCCTGCCGGTAGCCACAGAAGCGCGCTTGCAAAACCGAAATAAAACTATAATGCAATGCCAATTTTCACGGCTTCACGGCAAAACAGTTCCGACAGAAATGCTGCGGGGCTAATCTCTGGCCACTGGGAAAACGTAAAATAAAAATACCACTTTCTCAGCGCTTCGAGTTGTCCCGCAACATGCGCGTCTTGAAATCAATGCTCGGAACGCGCTCCAACGCAGACAAAAGTTCCGCTGCGGCGGCGCAGAGCACAAAAATTGGCCTGAACGTCACCTTCTCTGCAATGCTCGGTTGCTTCGCAGCTGGCGGCGTTTGGAAAACAAACGCGCAACTCTTTATGCTAGCATAAATATACAGTAACTCTACCGGCGCTCGCGGCGAGGGCGAGCGCCAGGTGCCACGCGCTCGCCCTCGGCGCGTCCGTGCGCTCCAGCAGGCACGCGCCGTTGGCTACCTACTACTAACTACTACTACTACTACATACATCGGGGACGCACGAAATGGCTGCTAATGGGGAATGAGAGACAGAAGAATTCGGCTTTTAGTTAACGCGCACGCTGCGAATTTTTTATTGTTCAACAACGCACAGGAGAAATCTCCCACCGGCACCACCTTGGAGGTCAAAGCGTAAGACTAGTTACGCACTACTACGACTACGACGAGGGACGAACGGGTGCCGCTTTAAGGAGTTTCGCCCCTAAAAAAAATCACAGCATATCCACGAGGTGAATCATGGTGAGGTGGGCGAAGCTCCGGAAGTTATGGGTGTCGGATCGTCGGTGGGGCATGGACGAAGCGGAGCGGCGGGCGCGGAAGGCCGCGGCGGCTCGTGCTCGTCCCCAGGATCCCGCGGTGCGAGTCCGAGAAGCGGCGGCGAACCGAGCGCGGCGCCTGGCGGATCCCGAGATGGTGCGGGGTAGCTACGATGCCGCCGCAGCTGTAGCGTCAAATCGGTCTCCGTCGATGGGCCGGGCGGGCGTCGTCTTGGAACGGCGACGATCCAGGAGACTGAGAGAGGGACTCGTTTCCCGCGCACCCAGGCACAGCCCGCGCAGCAGCCAATCGGAGAGTAGCGGCACTTCCACAGCCATCTAGTGGCGATTCACACAAGCGCACTATTGTACACACTTCTATTGGACCAATGCCATCTAGGAAATGAGACGATAAATGGTGATGACGACACAGATTGTGTACAGCGCCATCTAGAATATCATCACTCAACTGCAGTTTGTATGTACTTCTATGAGACAGCGCCGTCTATATGCTGTTCGGGAGATACTGCCGGTTAGGCGTGACGCGTGACAAGGTTAGACTAAGAGGAGCTTCGCCCCTAAAATTGGCCGCGCATGTGCGTGCTTCGCTGCAAATGTAGTCGGAAGACAGTAGTCTTCTGCCAGCCGTACTAGGCTGCGTGAGATATAGACGACATCTGGCAGCGCCGTCAGCAAACATAGGTTTGTGCCCAATCCCTGGGCAACTGCCCGGTGGCACCACTAAATCGTCGGCAGTCAGGGAGTTTAGTCGGCAGAGGCCTTTTTCGTGCATAGCGTCGCATTTGTAGCACAGCCTAACAAACACTATGATCTTTAGAATTACGTCTGTATGTATTTTCAAGTAAAGGAACACAGCACATAATACTTACGTATTGATGTTGCGCTCAGATATGCGCAATATTTGCTTTTTGATCGAGAATGTTCACAAGTATCAATGCAGCTACCAGTTTAAGGTCGCTGGTGGTTAGGCAAGGGCTTAACGTTTGTCGGGCTGTCTGAATCGCGTGACAGACAGACAAACAGATAGAAAAAATTTCTTCGTTCAAGTATCCCAAGAAAGACTATCGTCTTTAAAAACCGGCTGCTCGCGCTGCACGACCGTTCACTTTCTACCTCTTATATATAGAGACACTGGATCTTGCCCTACAGTGTAGTGCCGGTGGGAGATTTCTCTTGTGCGTACTTGAACCACGCGCGTTAACTAAAACTAATCCAGAACTCGATACGATCTAGGACGTGAGAGCGCAGGAACCTTGTAAAGAATAGTAGCATAAATTGCAACGAGTGTGTAAACATACAGACGCGTTGTCAATCATTTACATGCATGAGTGGCCAATGTCACAGGTGATTCGCGGTAACACCGAATGATCCTCAGTGCTTCGCCCTCTCGTCATCCTTCACTTCCTGGAGATGCGTGGCTTTTTCACGACTAATCTCATCATCAGCCTGCCTGCACCAACCGCAGTGCAAGGGCCTCTCCCATATATCTCCGATAGTCCCAGTCATGTGCTAACTGTGCCTATTTTATCCCCCCAAACTCCTCGATATTGTCCGCCCACCTAACTTTCTGCCACCTCTTCCACGCTTCCCTTGGCTATGAATACACTCTGTTACCCTTAATGAACAACGATTGTCTTGTCTTCGCATCACATGGCCCACGCACGTCCATTTCTTCTTCTTAATTTCAATTATTACATCATTAACACACGTTTGTTCGCTAACGCACTACGCGCTCTTCTTGTCTCTTAAGGTTACACCTACCATTCTCCTTTCCATAGCTCGCTGCGTCGTCCTCATTTTGAGATGAACCCTCTTAGCCTTCAACTTTCTGCCCCGTAGTACCACTACCATGAGCTGTTGCACACTTTCCTTTTCAGAGACAACGGTAGGCTACCAGTCATTATCTGAGAATGCTTGCTGAATGCATTCCATCGCATTCTTATCCTCCTAATAATCTCAGTCTCAAGATTAGGATCAGGGGCTACTTCCTGTCCCCTAAGTAGACATATTCACTCACTACTTCCAAAGCCTCGCCAGCTATCGCAAATCGCTGCGCTCGCCCAAGGCTATTGAACATTACTTTAGTTTTCTGCATATTAATTTTAAGGCTCACTGTTCTACTTTGGCTGTTTCGGTCAGTAATCATGCTTTGTAATTCGTCTCTAGTGTTACTAATCAACGCGATGTCATCAGCAAAACATACTTACTGAGGTATTCACTATTAAAACTTACACCCACCTCTTCTCAACCCAGTGTTCTAGATATCTCTTGCAAACATGCTGTGAATAACATTTGATAGGTTGTGTCCCCTTCTCTTACGCCCTTCCGTATAGGCATTTTACTCCTCTCCTTTTGGAGGACTATGGGGGCTGGGGAGCCATTGTAGATGTATTCCAGTAGTGTTACGTAGTGCTCGTCTACGCCCTGATTCCACAATGCCTGCATGATTGCTGAGGCATCGACCGAATCAAATGCTTTCTCGTTATCTATGAAGGCTATATATAGGGGCTGGTTAATTCTCTATCACCTGATCGATATGGTGAATATGGTCTATTGTTGAATAGCCTTTACGAAACCCTGCTTGTTCGTTATGTTGACTGACATCTAAGGCGGCACAAATTCTGTTGGCGATTACCTTGGTAAATACCTTGTGGACGACGGACAGTAAGCTAATCGGTCCGTAATTTTTCAATTCCTTTGTTTCGGCTTTCTTATTGAGTAGGATGATGTTGGCGTTCTTCCGAGATTCCGGTATGCTCGCAGTCATTATGCATTGCGTATACAGGCTTCTCAGCTTTTCTAGTATAATCTGCCCACCGTCTTTTAAGAGATCTGCTGGTACCTGATCCTCACGAGGTACCTTTCCCGCTTCGATCTCTTTCAAAGCTTTCTTTACTCCTTCTGTCATTACTGATGGAATGTCAACATTTTCTGAACAAATTCCCCTTTCAATATTGTCCAGGTTATCACTTCTACTGTAGAGATCTCTTTAGAACTTCTCGGCTACTGTATCTATCTCATCCCTATTCGTAGTGACTATGGCTTGCTTGTCTCTAAGCGCATGAGTCTGATTTTTTCCTATGCCTATAGACGTATGTTCACATGCATCAAAGCTTCCGCCGTTCTTTAGAACATGCTCAATCCTCTGCATATTACGCTTTCGTACGTCGGCTGTCGTATGCTTACTCATTAACTTCGAAAGTTCGTTAGTTCTATTCTGTTCGTTGCATTAGATACTATTATGCCTTGCCGTTTTCGAATCTACTCTTTCGTCTCCTGGGAAAGTTTGCTAGTAATATGTCTACCGATCTTACCGCCTACTTCTTTTGCACACACGGTGATAATGCGTGTGAGATTCTCGCTTACTTCGTGAATGCAAACGTCTGCTTCCTCAGTTAGAGCTGAATATCTGTTTTGCATCGCTATCCTGAATTCTTTGACTTTCCGTCTTACTGTTAGCTCACTGATCGCTTTCTTTCGTACTAGCTGATTGCGGTCTCTCCTCAAGTCTAGCGTGTTTCGAGATCTCACCATCCTGTGGTTACTGTTCCTAAGCTGGCCCAGCATTTCCACATCCTGCACGGCATCAGGGTTAACGCAAAGTACAAAGTCTGATTTTAGTGCTCACCATCCGGGCTTCTCCAAGCCCACTTCCGGTGGCCCCGCTTACGGAAGAAGGTATTCATGATTCTCAGATTATTCCGCTCTGCGAACTCTACTGATAAGTCGCCTCTGTCATTCCTACAACCCAGGCCATAGTTCCCGACTGCCTTGTCTCAAGCCTGCTTCTTTCCAACCTTAGCAATGAAGACTCCCACAACAATGGTGTACTGAGTCTTTAGCCATTGCCGACTGCACATCTTCATAGAAGCGTGCAACTAGCTGGTCTTCATGACTGGATGTGGGTGCATAGCCCTGTACCACCATCCATTTGTACCTCTTATTAGGCTTATTTAAATGTCCAGCTACCCTCTCATTAATTCGATACTATTCCTCTGTGTTGCCTTTATGTTCCTCTATGTTGCTATACTTGATGACTAATATGAACGTGCAAACTTAAAAGAGTTAAGCTTCCTTGCACGGTGTTTCTAGAATTGGGACGCATCACAGATCGACGAATTTATGGAACTATGTGACATTTATGGAAAGAACCTGCAGAACTTGCCGAATGCTTGAATATTTTACATCGCTGAAGCCAAGGGCTGGGTGGAAGAGCATATAGTTATGCAAATTTAAGTTAAATACAGCGTCGACTCAAGAACTGCTTACAATACCATGAATCCTCCATTACGTGGGTGTTACCACTGAAAATTTGAACCCTAATTCCCTTGAAAAAGTACATTTTGAAATAAATGACAGTCTGTGCTGCCACTAACACTCTATCATCGTTTTCGCGTGTTACAGAAGCTGTTGAAGTCGTTCTGTCTGAAATCATGAACTGAACGCAACGCAAGGCGCCCTTCAACATCTTTCCAGTTTTCCTTCGCCATTTGTGCAGATATATTTCTCTCCCGCGTGTTTAGTTTCGAGCAAAAAAACTAGGTGCCTCTCTAGAGACGGATGACATTCAACAAAGCAAATTGTGAGCAAAGAATAACGGCTTGTGCTGCTAAATGCCTTTACCTTAGTGAAGACGAAAGCCAGCTAAAACACAACGGGCACTGCAAAGGAGGCCACAGGACGAAGCTGCGCTAACAACTTAATGCTTTTTTTTCTGAGAACATGCAGGCTGTTTTCAGAAAAGAAGCAGAAAAAGTTCAGTGGTTAGCACCGCCTCGTCCTTTCGCCTTCTCTATGCCAGTTGTGTTTTTCAGTTCGTTTTTCCTCTTCAGCTGCGTACCAGCTGGCCCAACTTTTGATATTCTTGCTACACTTTTCGTTAGTATAGGTGGGCGCGTGGGACCACACGTGAAATACTGACGTTCTGATGCCTGTTAACTCGATACCTCATGCTAGTGGAATGCTCAACATGCAGGAAAAATTTGAGTTTTGGATCGCTGATTGAGAAACGTCATATTTGTTTTTTTTTTGTTTCCTCATTGTACATACTTCTTACAACAGCAAGTTTCGGCAGCTATACATCACAAATAGACACAATCGAACTGGAAAATCGCCATCGAGAATTCCTTGAGTGTTGTCAAGGCTTCGACCCTCGACAACAACGTGGGTTGATATTCGTCGTTTTCTGCAATTCAACACATTTTGACATACATTCCCGAAAATATAGTCGCGTGGGCGTTGCATTAGGGTCGCAATAAAGCCCCGCTATACCCGACATACAAGCCCGCCATTAGTGGTGGAGGCCCGTTAGCATAGTTATATCCAGCGGCAAGCCATCTTCACCATCGACGGGAAGAAATCCGACACCGTATGAATGTACTTTTTGATTTGTCCTTTGGAGTGGATACGAAAAATATACGCCCTCCTAGCAATGCAAAAACACGTGGTCAACGGTTTCTAGTTTTTTATATATAGTGAAATCTGATCCCCAAGGTGGAAAGAAACAACGACCTTCTGGAAATGTCCTCACATACAAGGTACCGTGTATGAAGCTTAAAAAGAATGACTTCTCAGCAGGTGCTACGCATCCATTTTTTTCATCGGCTTTAAGCACGTCTTGCCCTTGGCCTCCATTGTGTATTGCTCTATACAAGGGAACTGGGAGCACTTGCATCACATACATCTTTGTACAGCTTTTTGCATTTCAGTGAGACAAGATATTCGCTAGAAAAGATAACAGGATAAAAGCGTACACCTAAAATAACTACTTGTAGGAATCCGCACACAGACCCTGGCATGTCATTCGTACCAATCACCTATTCTGACAAAGTTCTTACCATCAGCTGGCCGCTAAAGCAGAACCACTTAACGACTTGCCTAACGAAGAGGTGTGGTAATCCCAACCCTCCATCCTTCTCCCTTTGGAAAAAATTAGTTCTACTGCACCTCTCCTAACTTGAAGCCCAAACAAAGACTGCGAGTATTCGATGAATCTTCCGTGTGATGGCCCGTGAATAATTTAATACTTGAATTGCGTAGAATAGTTTCGAGACAAATATATTGCAAACACAAAACCATAATGCCGAGGTCACCTAAGGCCTCCTTTAAGCGGCAATCAAACTTGCTCAAGTAAAACCTGCGCTTCTTTCTTTATGCGTGAGTGAGTGGGTCCACTTTCTTCAGACTTCGGCAGATTGCTTACGGTACATTGGCTTGGAAAGATGCGTTAAGAGCCACTTATTTTGTAGCGCGCGTGTTCGTGTGTTAGAATTTGTGTAGGCGTAAACGTGTGTTCCGTCCGCTGCTTCATCGGTTTGAGGGATTCGGAGTTCTTCTCTCCCGGCCAACTCCGCCTCCTGCTGCGTGGCTCTTGTCTTTCTTCCCTCATCTCTATTTCGTTAGCCTTTCTGACTTTAGTAGTACCAGCTATGTTCCATTTACCACATGTGGCACCATGGACGGCGAGTTTACTTGTGTGGTCATAAGGTCGGTGTTCAAGATCATCGGTCTATGGTTGTACAAGGCCATTCACATTCTCCGTGAATTCGGCACAGAGTCCTTTTCCCCTTCTCGTGTATCAACAAATCCACTGACCGTGTCTAGCCGATGAACCAAGCGCAAGCGGTGAGGCCTTTCTTAACGGCGTACATTCAAGCATGCACAAGCACGGACAAATCATTTCACAAGGGAGCGACCGCTATCATTAACCAGCCGACGAGAGGATCGTGGGCAGCCTCCACCGTCCGGCGCCGAGCATTGCTGAAGCAGCAACCTTGGCCATTGATGTCGGTGATACTTTGTTTCAAGTTAGTGACATGGGACCCGGCGAAACGGCCCACCATCAGGCCTAGTTACTTTTGCTCGTCGTTCGCCCCCACTTCACTTCTGCCTCTCGTAACTACACCCGAGCTCTTAGCGCCAGTGTATGCCTGGCTGTTCCGGCTCAATGATGTTCAGGCTCTCAATGGATTGGTTACGGCGCAGACGCCGACATGAACAGCGTACGTCTGAGGCTGCAATCCGACTTAGTCGTCCACGCTTGTTTTACTATTTGTTGGCCTGTTGCCGAAGTCGATCACACGAAACGTGGTTTTCGTGACGAGCTGCGTCGTTTACGAAGCAGTGAGATTCAAAAGAGGCAGTCGTTACTCAGATGACAAGAAGTCGTGAGATCAAAGAGTAGAGCCGACCATTGTGCTAAGGGGGAGCTCGTGTTTGTTTGCTTCTTTGCAAAGAAGTGGCTTGCTAGGCCGGAACACGACATAAGAGCACAAAATAGATCCTTTAATTTGGAGAGACTATTACGTTAGCATTGTTTCTTGTGAAGTTGTAACATGACTGGTGGTGGTAGTGTCGCACATGTACGCTAGTTTCAGCGTAGTTGTGGCTGCCCGCAACGACTGTTGACTTTGGGTAAGATCCTACAAAAGAGTATGGCTTTATGCTCAGCGAAAAGTACAGGCGTAGCTTCCGTTTATTACCACGCAGCAACTGACGACTTTGTGAAATAGCGAAAGAGATAGTAGTGCTTTAGGCTTTGCTGCCAACGTCTACTGGATATTTTCGAATACGCAGTGAAATCGGTAGGGTAGTGTTTCAGATCACGTTATACCCGTTCTATTTGTGAGAAACAGAACCTTCTCACCATGGACATGGAGATAACACCATACATGTCACGTGAGTATTCAATCCGATAGCTAAAAATGTAGTGCAAAGAGAGAGTGTTGTTGCGTTCCTAATATATACAGCGCTGCTCACCTTTGCAGGTAGTGCATGTACATATATTCCGCCGGCTTGTTTCGACGAGTGCTCGTTATCAACAAGGCATAGTAAAGGATGGCAAAATGAACTAAAGTTTATGAAGAAAGAGATATTGTGGCACAAACACAACCCAGTGTAAAGAACTTAAGCGTTTGTGACTTTGCCTTGGGCAGCGGGCTGCGTACTAAAGAATGAAAATTCACCTCGTTGGAGTTCATTTTTGCGACTTGCCAAGCAGAAGCACTAGGTATAAATTGACGGAGAATGTGGAATTACGGTCTTTTGCTGTTGGGTTCATAAAAGGTACGGCTGCAGCATTGTTATAGTGAGGTATATTATTTAGCATTGCACTATTCTTAGCACAATGCACATTTAAGAAACATGGAAGCAGCATCGGAGAACGTAAAATCTTTTGTAACTCTCCCAATGAATGTTTTCGATTAAACGGCTCGGTGCTGAAGAGCACCCACTTCTACAACTATGAGAATATACACCAAGGTATAAATAAATGAGTGAAATGAATACAGAAGGAAGCCTAGGTATCCTTCCCGCCAGTGTTCCAAATCCCAAATGCACCTTCTCCTAGACAAGCCTTCTCCTTCCGTTCTCGCACGTTGAGAAAGAATGCAACAAAACTTTGAAAACAGTACTGAATTCGTTCTGAGCGACTTGAACATCGCTGAGAGCGGATCAAAAAGCGCTTCTTACTTTAAAAACAGTGCAAACAATAGAAAATAGCGCAAACAGGTAAAAACAATTGCTCGCTTAGAAGATGCGCGAAATGGGAGAACGAAAGAAGACGAACGCCCCTTAAGATTCAGATACGTGTCATCACAGCGAGTGCCGAACTCCTTGTGATGACACCGATCTCAGAGGACGCTCTGACGTCGGCCTCTACAGCAGCCGCACAGCGCCCAGCTCCAGGGGCTGCCCCCTGCTTTAGGAGAAACAGTTCAAGCCTGTGCCCACCAACGCTGCTCTCGCCAAGGATGTACCTTCATGCGAGGTGCAATGTTTCTCTAAACAATCCCAGGCTGCATTCTTATACATTCTGTTCTCGGTTAAACCAGCTGTAAGTAAACTCCGCCAAGGAACTGCATCGGCCAAATGACGAGTGGCGGGGAGAGTCGCAACGACATCAGCTGTGCATTTCTCTATGCGCCTGCTTCTCTTTCTCTTCCAAAGCGAGCGTAAAGCGCTAACCGGTTTCATAGTTACATACAGCATACATTCTCGAGTGTCACTTCTTGCACTACGCGCATACAGGCTATGCATTTCCCAGGTCATCACCCCATCTGTGCTTCCGGCCTTCTCTCGCTCCGGAAGCCAGACACCTCGACTAACGCTTGCTTATCCTTAAAGGTAACCGAGTCCTTACACTTTGCATGAGGGGCCCAACAAAAATAAGCTTTACCAAAGTTTAAAGGCAGAACAATAAAAAAATAATCAAGGAAGGAAAAGTAAAAGCGAAGAAGAAACGAAAAGTACTATTTAAGAACATAAAGACCGATAACCAGGCTAAGTTTAGCAGGACAGAGGTCGACGGCAGAAACAACTGTACAAGACGCATACGGTCATTATTTTCATTTGTTCTTCTCAGTTCGCTTCGTTCGTATTCATTGTTTTCTTGATTTTTTATGTTTACAGGTGCAAGATTCCAAGGTTTGCGAAACGGATTTACTAAAGCGAATAGCTCTCCGTGTGACGAAAAGTTCAAGATGTAGAACTCGATCGATCACTATTCTCGCAGGTCGCACATGAAAGTGTGTTCTTTATATTCTTCAGAACTTCTATCCCGCAAGGAAAATAACCCCTTTAGCCATAATGAACATATGTGTACGTGTTCAATATGAAGTGAAGTGTTTTCTTCTCTTTCATCCAACTATTTGAAGAGAGGCCTAAAAATTTGAAGATTCCTTTTTTTTTTGTAGTACATTTAAAACACTTGACCGTTATATAAGGAATTACGTTAAAGGATTTACGACATGGTCTAAAATATATCTGATACGTGTCCCGTACGTCTGTGCCACCATGCAGGGGGGTAGTGCCTTTGACAGAGCCTGTTCTGAAGTTCCACACTGAGATAATGCATACCGCTGTCATTCCACTCTTCTGAAATTACGCTAAATATATTATAACACCTAAATGCGATGCGCACGCGCTAATATGCGTGCAATATAAATGAGATGCTAAAAGTGAGGCGATAACTCTGTATACAAATATCCAGCTTCCTAAGTGCACTCCACAACAGGAGGCAGAAATATAAAAAATAATTAGCCAACGCATGAAAAGATATAGAGTGACAACGCTTGCACACACAGAGGCGCGCGCGAACCGACACATACATTTATCGTGTGTGTATTTGTTTGTGTTTCTAAGACACTTAATACAAGTGCAAAACAAAAATACAAGCACTACACTGATCTTTAGTAAACATTAGGTAGCACTTGCGTCGCCCAATCTTATTAATAATATATTTTATAGCACCTTTGGACTAGGAGCTCGCTCAGCGGTTGCTCGTGCAGGACTCCACGAGCTGTAGCCATAACGGCGACGGTGTTTTGTTTGTTTGTACCTGCTTTCAGAAATGAAATAGTTCCTGTCAAGATGATCTTTCGGCAACTCGCCCAACTATTTGCTGATTGACAAAATGCGTGTTCCATGGTGGCTAGGAAAGCCAAGGTACAGGCTGGTTGGTCCCTCCTCTGTTGGAGGGGCTAACTGGACTGGATTCCATGGTTTGCCAGCTGCCGCATTGGTCACGTAGAGCGATTGCAGTCACTCATACGAAGCAAGCAAACGTGCCAATTAAAGACACTTTTAGCCAAAAGGATCAAAGAACAGTGGTATTGGTAGAAGGAAGTCCAGATTAAGTGCAACTTGTGGGGTGTTCTACAGCCGCAGCCAGTTTCTTATCCCAGCTACTGTTCTCCTCATATTCTATACGCATACTATTCTCCTATCCGCATACTAACCTTGCATAATATTTTACACGCATACTGTCCCTGCTACTATTCTCGTATGCACTCCGACATGGAATTCTTGTGACCTGGTCTAACTTCTTTTATTCATCGACGTTTTCTTCTTATGCCGACACTGCGATGGTACCATTATATTTAAGGTTGCCCTTCTGCATCTCAAGCCTTTGGTTAGACTAGCTATTAACGCATCTACCAGCCTCGTAGTACTCATGTTACCATTTCGTGTCATGTGCCGCCGTGGCAACTGACACCACTACATCGTGCTAAAATGGTGCCTAGAAATAAAATATCAGGATATAACCATATGGCGAGCCTTTCTGTGGCACAAGAGACATGTAAAATTGATCGAAACATCACCGTACCCCGCAGGGCTCTTAGGAGCTTGTGCCTGCGAATAGGCTAGGCATTCAGGCGAGCGCTGGCGCTAGATAAACGTACGCGTTACGCGTATGCGCATTTTTTTTCGCCGAACATGCGGACCGCGCCTGTAGCCATTGAGATCCAGCATTCTCTTCCGGTTTCACCTTATTGCGATTGAGGCGAAATGGCAGAGGCCCGTGCAGTGAGCGATGTCGGTTTACATTGAAAAACGCCAGGTGGTCGAAATTTCCTGCGCCCTCCACTACTGGATCTCTGATAATCATATAATGGTTTCAGGACATAAATCCTCGGAAATTATTGTTATTATCACAACTGCGACTGCGTGACCTGCAACTTGTGGAGCAAAACTAGAGTAAAGATTTGCTATACCTCTTGGGAATTACACCCTGTTTAACTCTTCACATTCTTTGGGCAGCAAGCCTCGTCGCACCAACTGTGTATATATTATGACGTGAATCTCTCCCAACTCCTCAGCGATAGTCGGCGAGCAAATGCGGCTCCAGTCACGTAGTGGCTTCTCCACCCAGTCTACGCCCATCCGTTCGCCCTGCTGGAAGGGATCTTCGTAGCCTCGTAGCGGCGATCCAGTTGTGCAAGATGACAGGCAAAACATTAAGAAGAAAAGAATATCCATAGTCGAACTAGTCCTGTTTGAGGCATCATGCTGGTGTTCTTTTTTTCCGTGACTCAACTCATTTCTTCGTACACCCTCTCCAAACACAAGCACCAGTCCTGGCGAGACTATAGCAGAAAGAATGCAAATCAATAAAAAATCACAGCATATTCACGGGGTGAATGATGATGAGTGGGGCGAAGCTCCGGAAGGAATCATCGGTAAACCGTGAAACCCTTCCGTGCAATTCGCCCTACAATTAAAAGTGAAACACTTGAGTAAATGTCATCAAATTATTATAACATATCGCGCATGCTACGAATCCTCACGGTTCAACTATGGCACAATGCACAAGTGAAATCTCCCACCGGCACTTCATTGCAAGTCAAGATGCAGTGCCTATATATATATATATATATATATATATATATATATATATATATATATATATATATATATACATATATATATATATATATATATGGGGTTGCCGGTGAACGCTTCTCCAACGCGAGCAGTCGGTATTTCTCAATCAAGAAACTCGCTAGGAGACGCTGCCTGCACCAACGTTGTCTCTCGCGCGCGAGCGCGTGCCGGGAGCCACGCGCTCGCCCTCGGCGCGTGCGTGCCTCCCGGCAGGCACGCGCCGGTGGCTACCTACTACTACTACTACTACTACATACATCGGGGACGCACGACCCACGCCTTAAGGAGCTTCGCCCCTAATAGGTTAGGGGAACACGAGCCTATCTACACACCCATATTACTTTTAAAGACGATAGTCTTTCTTGGGATACTTCAACGCAGAAATTTTGGTCTGTGTGTGTGTGTGTGTGTGTGTGTGTGTGTGTGTGTGTGTGTGTGTGTGTGTGTGTGTGTGTGTGTGTGTGTGTGTGTGTGTGTGGGGGGGGGGGGGGAGGGGGGTTTGTGTGTCTGTCCTGCTGCGAAAGGTGAACCCCTTCCTCAACGACCACCCAGCTTGAACTGATGGCTATCTTCATACTTCTGAACACAGTCGGCCAAAAAGCAAATATTACGCATATCCGAGGCGCAACATCCATACGTATGTATTGGACGGTGTGTTCCTTTAGTAGAAAATACATACATGCGTAATTCTAAAGACCCTAGTGCGTGTTAGGATGCGCAAAAGCGGACGTTTGCTGTACTAGGCAAGCTTCTTGCGTTTCCCGTAACCATGGCCAGATGGCGCCCTTATCTCGCGCTCGTGCCGAACGGAAGGCAGGGAACGGCCGCCACTCCGGCCGGTCCCTTTCTCTCCTCGCGTCTCTTCGTTTTCCCTCTCGCTTGCGCAACTCCTCGGGGGGAATAGAAACACGCGAAACGGAACTCATGTAGTACGGCCGGTAGAAGGCTATCGTCTTTCGACGGCATTTGCAGCGAAGCACGGAGATACGCGGCCAATTTTTTTTTTACGTTCTTGAGCACCCGTTACCTCCTGCACCATCTACGACGAGAAAGGGGGCAAAACACTGAAGTAGATCACGCTTCAGCGTTGGACTGTTCAGATCCGAGAGCGTCAGAGGATGCATGTGCGAAACGACAAGGTTATGATATAGTCATTTAAATAGTAACAAACTGATCCTTAGCCGCTGAGGCCACCGCTACATGCTCCCGTCTGTGTCGAGGTCGGCTGCGTCCACCTTGACGGGCCACTTACTAAAATTTGACCTGTCAAAGCTAAACAGGACGCAGCGCGTGAGTCGAGGTTTGCTAAAGCGTATCTTGTACTCGAGTGTTTTGTCAGTGTGCCCCGCTACAGTATTAAATGTGCCTAATGCGCTCGGGGGCTGATACGAAGGTCGCGACGTGCAATTTCGGCTGCGGGTGCTGCTTTTCGATGGCGACGAAATGTTGATGCCCGTGTACTGCGCGATATGAGTGCACGTTAACGAACACCAGATGGTCTAAATTTCCGAAGTCCGTTGCGACGGCGGCGTCTCCGATAATCATGTCATGGTTTTGGATGTTAAACCCCAGAAATATAATTCATCAATCTTTCAGTGCGCCTGGGACGGTACATGGTGGCCCGTGCAACAGAGTACCAAGCTAAGTCGTCGCGCATATTAACGCGAAAATTTACTACTTCGCTCCATCGTTCCTAGGTGGTGGTACCACCGCTAAGAACCAAGAGTGCATTGAAAGGGAGGCAAAAGGAGGCTTTTCCTCCGTATTGCAAGTCTATCGGTGGCGTAGCCAGTAGCGCTTCCAGCTGCTACCGTCGCACCCTGGCTGGTTGGGTTCGAGTCCCAGCGGGTCATACTTTTTCAATCTGAAGTGCTCGTTTATTTTTAAGACATCTACTTCCGTTACGGAAGTACGTCACAGCTTTCTTGGTGGACCCCGGCATAAAACAATGTCGTGTTAAAACAATATTTGAACCCCCTTGCGCACGACCTTCGAAAAGCTAGGGGTGCGTGCGATCTTTTAGCGTGGCCGATGCTGAATTTGCACGGCGCGCGGCGGTGCTGCCATCGAGAGCGTCGACCCCAAGCACGTGGGTAAGCGAACGCTGGGCTCTCGCGTCGTGTCCAAAGAGGTTTAAAATCATAATTCACAATTAGAACTGCCCTAGCAATATGTTCTTGATGTCTGATTCAAATTGCCTAAACAACCGGACTCAGCAATCGTCAAGGCATTCTGATGTTGTAAACGGTTGAATCAACTGGACTCGTGTAGCCAATTGGACAATCCGAACTTAACAATAGGAAAACGGCATTTCCAATTGGTTCTCAATTGGACCAGGGTACAAGCAACTGGACTACAGGTATACCGATTGGGACGCCGAATGCAAAATTCTACGCCACTTGGCATGGCCAGTTGGAACTGTGAAGTCCAGTTGAACTGTCCCATTGAGCTTTAGCACTCCAGCTAGGTTCCGGTTCATTCCAATTGTGACCCATTGCCAACGAATGGTATGTCCGGTTGGACCAATTGACTTTTTTGACTGGGCTAGAACTTCGTGCTTGTGTTTGTGTGTGTGTTATTTCTATATCATGTTCGCTCTTCAAAATGCCT
>CM023485.1:94198666-94224711 GCA_013339685.2 Hyalomma asiaticum
GTAGAATTTTGCATTCGGCTTCCTATCGGTATACCTGTAGTCCAGTTGCTTGTACCCGGTCCAATTGAGAACCAATTGGAAATGCCGTTTTCCTATTGGTAAGTTTGGATTGTCGAATTGGCTGCACGATTCCAGCTGATTCAAGCGTTTACATCAGAATGCTTGACGATTGCTGAGTCCGGTTGTTTAGGCAATTTGAATTGGACATTAAGGACATATTGCTAGGGCAGTTCTAATTGTGAATTATGATTTTAAACCTCCTTGGACACGACGCGAGAGCCCAGCGTTCGCTTACCCAGGTGCGTGGGGTTGACGCTCTCGATGGCAGCACCGCCGCGCGCCGTGCAAATTCAGCTTCGGCCACGCTAAAAGATCGCACGCTCCCCTAGCTTTTCGAAGGTCGTGCGCAAGGAGGTTTAAATATTGTTTTAACACGACAATGTTTTATGCCGGGGTCCACCAAGAAAGCTGTGACGTACTTCCTTAACAGAACTAGATGTCTTAAAAATAAACAAGCGTTGAGGCCCGTGTACTGTGTGATGTCAGTGCACGTTAAAGAACCCCAGGTGGTCGAAATTTCCGGAGCCCTCCACTACGGCGTCTCTCATAATCAGAGCTGGTTTTGGGACGTTAAACCCCACAAATCAATCAAAAATAAACAAGCACTTCAGATTGAATAAGTACGACCCGCTGGGACTCGAACCCAACCAGCCACGGTAGCAGCTGGGAGCACTACTGGCTACGCCACCGATAGACTTGCAATACGGGGGAAATGCCTCCTTTTGCCTCCCTTTCAGTGCACTCTTTGTTCTTGGTTCTCAGCGGTGGTACCGCCACCTAGGAACGATGGTGCGAAGTAGTAAATTTTCGCTTTAATATGCGCGAGAACTTAGCTTGGTACTCCGTTGCACGGGCAACCATGTACCGTTCCAGGCGCACTGAAAGATTGATGAATTATATTTCTGAGGTTTAACGTCCAAAACCATGACATGATTATCAGAGACGCCGCCGTCGTGGCGGACTTCGGAAATTTAGACCATCTGGTGTTCGTTAACGTGCACTCATATCGCGCAGTACACGGGCATCAACATTTCGTCGCCATCGAAAAGCAGCAGCCGCTGCCGAGATTCCACCTCGCGACCTGCGTATCAGCCCCCGAGCGCATTAGCCACATTTATTACCGTAGCGGGGCACACTGACAAATCACTCGAGTACGAGATACGCTTTAGCAAACCTCGACTCACGCGCTGTGTCCTGTTTAGCTTTGAGAGGTCAAGTTTTAGTAAGTGGCCCGTCAAGGTGGACGCAGCCGACCTCGACACAGACTGGAGCATGTAGCGGTGGCCTCAGCGGCTAGGGATCAGTTTGTTACTGTTGAAATGACTAGATCATAACCTCGTTGTTTCGCACATGCATCCTCTGAAGCTCTCGGATCTGAACACTTCAACCCTGAAGCGTAACCTACTTCAGCGTTTTGCCCCTTTGTCGTTGCAGGAAGGAACGGGTGCATAAGAACGCAAAAAAAGTAATATGGGTGTGTAGATAGGCTCGTGTTACCCCAACCTATTATTGATTTGCATTCTTTCTGCTGTAGTCTCGCTAGGACTCGTGCTTGTGTTTGGAGAGGGTGTACGAAGAAATGAGTTGAGTCACGAAAAAAAAGAACACCAGCATGATGCCTCAAACAGGACTGGTTCGACTATGGATATTCTTTTCTTCTTACTGTTTTGCCTGTCATCTTGCACAACTGGATCGCCGCTATGAGGCTACGAAGATCCCTTCCAGCAGGGCGAACGGATGTGCGTAGACTGGGTGGAGAAGCCACTACGTGACTGGAGCCGCATTTGCTCGCCGACTATCGCTGAGGAGTTGGGGGAGATTCACGTCATAATATATACATAGTTGGCGCTACGAGGCTTGCTGCCCAAAGAATGTGAAGAGTTAAACAGGGTGTAATACCCAAGAGCTATAGCAAATCTTTACTCTAGTTTTGCTCCACAAGTTGCAGGTCACGCAGTCGCAGTGGTGATAATAACAATAATTTCCGAGGATTTAGGTCCTGAAACCATGATATGATTATCAGAGGTCCAGTAGTGGAGGGCGCAGGAAATTTCGACCACGTGGCGTTTTTCAATGTAAACCGACATCGCTCACTGCACGGGCCTCTGCCATTTCGCCTCAATCGCAATAAGGTGAAACCGGAAGAGAATGCTGGATCTGAATGGCTACAGGCGCGGTCCGCATGTTCGGCGAAAAAAAATGCGCATACGCGTAACGCGTACGTTTATCTAGCGCCAGCGCTCGCCTGAATACCTAGCCTATTCGCAGGCACAAGCTCCTAAGAGCCCTGCGGGGTACGGTGGTGTTTCGATCAATTTGACATGTCTCTTGTGCCACAGAAAGGCTCGCCATATGGTTATATCCTGATATTTTATTTCTAGGCACCATTTTAGCGCGATGTAGTGGTGTCAGTTGCCACGGCGACACATGATACGAAATGGTAACATGAGTACTACGAGGCTGGCAGATGCGGTAATAGCTAGTTTAACCAAAGGCTTGAGATGCAGAAGGGCAAACTTAAATATAATGGTACCATCGCAGTGTCGGCATAAGAAGAAAACATCGAATGAATAAAAGAAGTTAGACAAGGTCACAGGAATTCCATGTCGGAGTGCATACGAGAATAGTAGCAGGGACAGTATGCGTGTAGAATATTATGCAAGGTTAGTATGCGGATAGGAGAATAGTATGCGTATAGAATATGAGGGAAAAAAATTGACGGCAGATCCACGAGGTGAATGATGATGAGATTGGGCGAAGCTCCTGGAAGTAATCATCGGTTAAACCGTGAAATTTGTTCCGTTAATTCGCCCGATAAAATTGACGTGAAACGATTGATTGAATGTTTTATCAAACTTTTATTGCTGGTTTCCGTTGTCCTTTCATTATGACCACTTTGTGGTCCGTGAAATGTAAGCTAAGTGGTTCTTCCACTGGTTGCAGATGGGTTTTGCCTTTGAACGCTTCTCCAACGCGAGCAGTCGGTATTTCTCAATCAAGAAACTCGCTAGGAGACGCTGCCTGCGCCAACGTTGTCTCTCGCGTTTGCCGAGGCAGTGCCGGGGCACAGGAGAAATCTCACCAGGCACTACCTGGGAGGTAAACAATGGCTGCTAATGGGAATGAGACAGAAGAAGTCGGCTTTTAGCTAACACTTACACTGCTACTTCTACTAACGTTTCCTACTGGAACATGCCAATGGCTGCTAATGGGGAATGAGAGACAGAAGAATTCGGCTTTTAGTTAACGCGCACGCTGCCAATTTTTATTGTTCAACAACGCACAGGAGAAATCTCCCACCGGCACCACCTTGGAGGTCAAATCGTAAGACTGGTTGCGCACTACGACTACGACGAGGGACGAACGGGTGCCGCCTTAAGGAGCTTCGCCCCTAAAACAGTAGCTGGGATAAGAAACTGGCTGCGGCTGTAGAACACCCCACAATTTGCACTTAATCTGGACTTCCTTCTACCAATACCACTGTTCTTTGATCCTCTTGTCTAAAAGTGTCTTTAATTGGCACTTTTGCTTGCTTCGTATGAATGACTGCAATTGCTCTACGTGACCAATGCGGCAGCTGGCAAACCATGGAATCCAGTCCAGTTAGCCCCTCCAACAGAGGAGGGACCAACCAGCCTGTACCTTGGCTTTCCTAGCCACCATGGAACACGCATTTTGTCAATCAGCAAATAGTTGGGCGAGTTGCCGAAAGATCATCTTGACAGGAACTATTTCATTTCTGAAAGCAGGTACAAACCAAGGAGGATTAAAAAAAAATGCTGGAATGGAGATTTTTTCCTAATGTGAAGCCGGCGGCCGCCATCTTACCAGAGGCATCGATTAACAGCATCCAGAGAGCACAAAAGAAAATGCGCTTTCCTCACGCTGCTTAGTACCTTTAAAGTGGCCATCTTTGCTAGACAGGCAATGCTTGATGTGCCTTTTTGTGCTACGCGTTTTTGGGTGAAACTTGAACGTCGCAAAAATTTGTGTGCCACATCGTCACATTGATGCTCGGTCAATGGTATTTTTTTAATTCAAAACAACACGCTTTTATATTACAAGTACTCTATAAAATACATTAGCAGATCAAGAACGCTAGAACTGATACTGGTTTCTGGACACTTTAGCAAGCTTTTACGGCTGAACCAGAGGCAAACGCCAGCTTCACCCATTGCGGTAAGGTTCAGCAGGCGTCGCCACTCCAGCATTTTTTTTTTATCCTCCTTGGTACAAACAAACAAAACACCGTCGCCGTTATGGCTACAGCTCGTGGAGTTTTGCACGAGCAACCGCTGAGCGAGCTCCTAGTCCAAAGGTGCTATAAAATATATTATTAATAAGATTGGGCGACGCAAGTGCTACCTAATGTTTACTAAAGATCAGTGTAGTGTTTGTATTTTTGTTTTGCACTTTATTAAGTGTCTTAGAAACACAAACAAATACAAACACGATAAATGTATGTGTCGGTTCGCGCGCGCCTCTGTGTGTGCAAGCGTTGTCACTCTATATCTTTTCATGCGTTGGCTAATTATTTTTTATATTTCTGCCTCCTGTTGTGGAGTGCACTTAGGAAGCTGGATATTTGTATACAGAGTTATCGCCTCACTTTTAGCGTCTCATTTATATTGCGCCCATATTAGAGCGTGCGCATCGCATTTAGGTGTTATAATATATTTAGCGTAATTTCAGAAGAGTGGAATGACAGCGGTGTGCATTATCTCAGTGTGGAAGTTCAGAACAGGCTCTGTCAAAGGCACTACCCCCCCTGCATGGTGGCACAGACGTACGGGACACGTATCAGATATATTTTAGACCATGTCGTAAATCCTTTAACGTAATTCCTTATATAACGGTCAAGTGTTTTAAATGTACTACAAAAAAAAAGAGGAATCTTTAAATTTTTAGGCCTCTCTTCAACTAGTTGGATGAAAGAGAATAAAACACTTCACATCATATTGAACAAGTACACATATGTTCATTATGGCTAAAGGGGTTATTTTCCTTGCGGGATAGAAGTTCTGAAGAATATAAAGAACACACTTTCATGTGCGACCTGCGAGAATAGGGATCGATCGAGTTCTACATCTTGAACTTTTCGTCACACGGAGAGCTATTCGCTTTAGTAAATCCGTTTCACAAACCTTGGAATCTTGCACCTGTAAACATAACAGATCAAGAAAGCAATGAATACGAACGAAGCGAACTGAGAAGAACAAATGAAAATAATGACCGTATGCGTCTTGTACAGTTGTTTCTGCCGTCGAAGTCTGTCCTGCCAAACTTAGCCTGGTTATCGGTCTTTATGTTCTAAAATACTACTTTTCGTTTCTTCTTCGCTTTTACTTTTCCTTCCTTGATTATTTTTTTATTGTTCTGCCTTTAAACTTTGGTAAAGCTTATTTTTGTTGGGCCCCTCATGCAAAGTGTAAGGACTCGGTTACCTTTAAGGATAAGCAAGCGTTAGTCGAGGTGTCTGGCTTCCGGAGCGAGAGAAGGCCGGAAGCACAGATGGGGTGATGACCTGGGAAATGCATAGCCTGTATGCGCGTAGTGCAAAAAGTGACACTCGAGAATGTATGCTATATGCAACTATGAAACCGGTTAGCGCTTTACGCTCGCTTTGGAAGAGAAAGAGAAGCAGTCGCATAGGGAAATGCACAGCTGATGTCGTTGCGACTCTCCCCGCCACTCGTCATTTGGCCGATGCAGTTCCTTGGCGGAGTTTACTTACAGCTGGTTTAACCGAGAACAGAATGTATAAGAATGCAGCCTGGGATTGTTTAGAGAAACATTGCACCTCGCATGAAGGTACATCCTTGGCGAGAGCAGTGTTGGAGGGCACAGGCTTGGAGTGTTTCTCCTAAAGCAGGGCGCAGCCCTGTGAGCTGGGCGCTGTGCGGCTGCTGTACAGGCCGACGTCAGAGCTTCGTCTGACATCGGTGTAATCACAAGGAGTTCAGCACTCGCTGTGATGACACTTATCTGAATCTTAAGGGGCGTTCGTCTTCTTTCGTTCTCCCATTTCGCGCACCTTCTAAGCGAGCAATTCTTTTTACCTGTTTGCGCTATTTTCTAATGTTTGCACTGTTTTTAAAGTAAGGAGCACTTGCCCCGCCACGGTGGTCTAGTGGTTAAGGCACTCGGCTGCGGATCCGAAGGTCGCGGGATCGAATCCCGGCCGCGGCGGCTGCATTTCGATGGAGGCGAAATGTTGAGGCCCATGTGCTGTTGCGATGTCAGTGCACGTTAAAGAACCCCAGGTGGTCGAAATTGCCGGAGACCTCCATTACGGCGTCTCTCATAATCAGAGCTGGTTTTGGGACGTTAAACCCCACAAATCAATCAATCAATCAATCAATCAAAGTAAGAAGCACTTTTTGATCCGCTCTCAGCGATGTTCAAGTCGCTCAGAACGAATTCAGTACTGTTTTCAAAGTTTTGTTGCATTCTTTCTCAACGTGCGAGAACGGAAGGAGAAGGCTTGTCCAGGAGAAGGTGCATTTGGGATTTGGAACACTGGCGGGAAAGATACCTAGGCTTCCTTCTTTATTCATTTCACTCATTTATTTATACCTTGGTGTATATTCTCATAGTCGTAGAAGTGGGTGCTCCTCAGCACCGAGCCGTTTAATCGAAAACATTCATTGGGAGAGTTACAAAAGCTTTACGTTCTCCGGTGCTGCTTCCATGTTTCTTAAATGTGCATTGTGCTACGAATAATGCAATGCGAAATAATATACCGCACTATAACAATGCTGCAGCCGTATCTTTTATGAGCCCAACAGAAAAAGACCGTAATTCCACATTCTCCGTCAATTCATACCTAGTGCTTCTGCTTGGCAAGTCGCAAGAATGAACTCCAATGCCCCGCCACGGTGGTCTAGTGGCTAAGGTACTCGGCTGCTGATCCGAGGGTCGCGGGATCGAATCCCGGCCGCGGCGGCTGCATTTCGATGGAGGCGAATTGTTGAGGCCCGTGTGCTGTGCGATGTCAGTGCGCGTTAAAGAACCCCAGGTGGTCGAAATTTCCGGAGCCCTCCAATACGGCGTCTCTCATAATCAGAACTGGTTTTGGGACGTAAAGCCCCACAAAACAACAAGAATGAACTCCAACGAGGTGAATTTTCATTCTTTAGTACGCAGCCCGCTGCCCAAGGCAAAGTCACAAACGCTTAAGTTCTTTACACTGGGTTGTGTTTGTGCCACAATATCTCTTTCTTAATAAACTTTAGTTCAATTTGCCATCCTTTACTATGCCTTGTTGATAACGAGCACTCGTCAAAAGAAGCCGGCGGAATATATGTACATGCACTACCTGCAAAGGTGGGCAGCGCTGTATATATTAGGAACGCAACAACACTCTCTCTTTGCACTACATTTTTAGCTATCGGATTGAATACTCACATGATATGTATGGTGTTATCTCCATGTCTATGGTGAGAAGGTTCTGTTTCTCACAAATAGAACGGGTATAACGTGATCTGAAACACTACCCTACCGATTTCACTGCGTATTCGAAAATATCCAGTAGACGTTGGCAGCAAAGCCTAAAGCACTACTATCTCTTTCGCTATTTCACAAAGTCGTCAGTTGCTGCGTGGTAATAAACGGAAGCTACGCCTCTACTGTTCGCTGAGCATAAAGCCATACTTTTTTGAAGGATCTTACCCAAAGTCAACAGTCGTTGCGGGAACCACAACTACGCTGAAACTAGCATACATGTGCGACACTACCACCACCAGTCATGTTACAAGTTCACAAGAAACAATGCTAACGTAATAGTCTATCCAAATTAAAGGATCTATTTCGTGCTCTTATGTCCTGTTCCGGCCTAGCATGCCACTTCTTTGCAAAGAAGCAAACAAACACGAGCTCCCGCTTAGCACAATGGTCGGCTCTACTCTTTGATCTCACAACTTCTTGTCATCTGAGTAACGACTGCCTCTTTTGAATCTCACTGCTTCGTAAACGACGCAGCTCCTCACGGAAACCACGTTTCGTGTGATCGACTTCGGCAACAGGCCAACAAATAGTAAAACAAGCGTGGACGACTAAGTCGGATTGCAGCCTCAGACGTACGCT
Source organism: Hyalomma asiaticum (assembly GCA_013339685.2). NCBI lineage: Eukaryota > Metazoa > Arthropoda > Arachnida > Ixodida > Ixodidae > Hyalomma > Hyalomma asiaticum. The sequence goes on from CM023485.1 coordinate 94,206,812, forward strand.
GTTCATGTCGGCGTCGGCGCCGTAACCAATCCATTGAGAGCCTGAACATCATTGAGCCGGAACAGCCAGGCAACACTGGCGCTAAGAGCTCGGGTGTAGTTACGAGAGGCAGAAGGTGAGTGGGGGCGAACGACGAGCAAAAGTAACTAGGCCTGATGGTGGGCCGTTTCGCCGGGTCCCATGTCACTAACTTGAAACAAAGTATCACCGACATCAATGGCCAAGGTTGCTGCTTCAGCAATGCTCGGCGCCGGACTGTGGAGGCTGCCCACGATCCTCTCGACGGCTGGTTAATGATAGCGGTCGCTCCCTTGTGAAATGATTTGTCCGTGCTTGTGCATGCTTGAATGTACGCCGTTAAGATAGGCCTCACCGCTTGCGCTTGGTTCATCGGCTAGACACGGTCAGTGGATTTGTTGATACACGAGAAGGGGAAAAGGACTCTGTGCCGAATTCACGGAGAATGTGAATAGCCTTGTACAACCATAGACCACCGACCTTATGACCACACAAGTAAACTTGCCGTCCATGGTGCCACATGTGGTAAATGGAACATAGCTGGTACTACTAAAGTCAGAAAGGCTAACGAAATAGAGATGAGGGAAGAAAAGACAAGAGCCACGCAGCAGGAGGCGGAGTTGGCCGGGAGAGAAGAACTCCGAATCCCTCAAACTGATGAAGCAGCGGACGGAACACACGGTTACGCCTACACAAATTCGAACACACGAATACGCGCGCTACAAAATAAGTGGCTCTTAACGCATCTTTCCAAGCCAATGTACCGTAAGCAATCTGCCGAAGTCTGAAGAAAGTGGACCCACTCACTCACGCATAAAGAAAGAAGCGCAGGTTTTACTTGAGCAAGTTTGATTGCCGCTTAAAGGAGGCCTTAGGTGACCTCGGCATTATGGTTTTGTGTTTGCAATATATTTGTCTCGAAACTATTCTACGCAATTCAAGTATTAAATTATTCACGGGCCATCACACGGAAGATTCATCGAATACTCGCAGTCTTTGTTTGGGCTTCAAGTTAGGAGAGGTGCAGTAGAACTAATTTTTTCCAAAGGGAGAAGGATGGAGGGTTGGGATTACCACACCTCTTCGTTAGGCAAGTCGTTAAGTGGTTCTGCTTTAGCGGCCAGCTGATGATAAGAGCTTTGTCAGAATAGGTGATTGGTACGAATGACATGCCAGGGTCTGTGTGCGGATTCCTACAAGTAGTTATTTTAGGTGTACGCTTTTAGCCTGTTATCTTTTCTAGCGAATATCTTGTCTCACTGAAATGCAAAAGGCTGTACAAAGATGTATGTGATGCAGTGCTCCCAGTTCCCTTGTATAGAGCAATACACAATGGAGGCGAAGGGCAAGACGTGCTTAAAGCCGATGGAAAAAACGGATGCATAGCACCTGCTGAGAAGTCATTCTTTTTAAGCTTCATACACGGTACCTTGTATGTGAGGACATTTCCAGAAGGTCGTTGTTTCTTTCCACCTTGGGGATGAGATTTCACTATATATAAAAAACTAGAAACCGTTGACCACGTGTTTTTGCATTGCTAGGAGGGCGTATATTTTTCGTATCCACTCCAAAGGACAAATCAAAAAGTACATTCATACGGTGTCGGATTTCTTCCCGTCGATGGTGAAGATGGCTTGCCGCTGGATGTAACTATGCTAACGGGCCTCCACCACTAATGGCGGGCTTGTATGTCGGGTATAGCGGGGCTTTATTGCGACCCTAATGCAACGCCCACGCGACTATATTTTCGGGAATGTATGTCAAAATGTGTTGAATTGCAGAAAACGACGAATATCAACCCACGTTGTTGTCGAGGGTCGAAGCCTTGACAACACTCAAGGAATTCTCGATGGCGATTTTCCAGTTCGATTGTGTCTATTTGTGATGTATACCTGCCGAAACTTGCTGTTGTAAGAAGTATGTACAATGAGGCAACAAAAAAAAAAACAAAAAACAAATATGACGTTTCTCAATCAGCGATCCAAAACTCAAATTTTTCCTGCATGTTGAGCATTCCACTAGCATGAGGTATCGAGTTAACAGGCATCAGAACGTCAGTATTTCACGTGTGGTCCCACGCGCCCACCTATACTAACGAAATGTGTAGCAAGAAAATCAAAAGTTGGGCCAGCTGGTACGCAGCTGAAGAGGAAAAACGAACTGAAAAACACAACTGGCATAGAGAAGGCGAAAGGACGAGGCGGTGCTAACCACTGAACTTTTTCCGCTTCTTTTCTGAAAACAGCCTGCATGTTCTCAGAAAAAAAAGCATTAAGTTGTTAGCGCAGCTTCGTCCTGTGGCCTCCTTTGCAGTGCCCGTTGTGTTTTAGCTGGCTTTCGTCTTCACTAAGGTAAAGGCATTTAGCAGCACAAGCCGTTATTCTTTGCTCACAATTTGCTTTGTTGAATGTCATCCGTCTCTAGAGAGGCACCAATTTTTTTTCTCGAAACTAAACACGCGGGAGAGAAATATATCTGCACAAATGGCAAAGGAAAACTGGAAAGATGTTGAAGGGCGCCTTGCGTTGCGTTCAGTTCATGATTTCAGACAGAACGACTTCAACAGCTTCTGTAATACGTGAAAACGATGATAGAGTGTTAGTGGCAGCACAGACTGTCATTTATTTGAAAATGTGCTTTTTCAAGGGAATTAGGGTTCAAATTTTCAGTGGTAACACCCACGTAATGGAGGATTCATGGTATTGTAAACAGTTCTTGAGTCGACGCTGTATTTAACTTAAATTTGCATAACTATATGCTCTTCCACCCAGCCCTTGGCTTCAGTGATGTAAAATATTGAAGCATTCGGCAAGTTCTGCAGGTTCTTTCCATAAATGTCACATAGTTCCATAAATTCGTCGATCTGTGATGCGTCCCAATTCTAGAAACACCGTGCAAGGAAGCTTAACTCTTTTAAGTTTGCACGTTCATATTAGTCATCAAACATAGCAACATGGACGAACATAAAGGCAACACAGAGGAATAGTATCGAATTAATGAGAGGGTAGCTGGACATAAGAGGGTAGCTGGACGTCCCGCTGCTCGTGTACCGCGCCCCATGGGCGCCCTTGGCGTGTCGGAGCTACCAGATGAGCCCCCCGTGTCGGAACTGGCGTGGTCGCTGCTGGGTACAGACACTGGTGATTCAGTGCTGGGTGCACTGTGTTCCTCGTGGTTCTCAGAGGAAGAGTCGCCGGTCTCGCTTAGGACGCAAGAAGCTGGCGAGTCCATCTCGGAAGGAGGAGGTTGGTCCCGTATGTCTTGCGATTCGGCTTGGGACTCAGCCCCTGATGTTAGGGTCTCGCTGTCGGACCCGAGCGCAGGAACTTGTTACTGTGAAGCGAGGGCTGGCGGTGATACGTCGCTGCTCTCTTGTTCACCCGCTGCTGCTGCTGCGAACGATTTAGGTCGTACGCAGTCTGCTGTTGCGTGGTTACCGGAGCACCTACGACAGGCTTCAGTGCACCCTTCCGTGGCGTGCCCATAGACGTTACAGCGTGCACACCGGGGTGTGACGCAGTCTTTTGCAATATGGCCTGCAAGACGGCACCTAGAGCACACCTTTTGCACGCCCCGGTAGTCACACATCACGTTGAAGCCTTGAACCGACAGGAAATTCGGTATTGGCTTCTTCATCTCGACACGTGCCACTCGGACGCCGGTGCCGACTCCTGGGCGACCTTTGAAGACTGGCTCGTGGACGCTCTGGACGTTGCCATAGGCGGAGAGAGCAGCTGCAAGGGCTGCGTCGCCTACCCACAGTGGCACACGAATACTGATACATGGACGATTTCTGGCCCAACACTGACAAGGGGTACTGACTCACCATTCAGAAGAATGGTGCCTCGGCTCTTGAGCTTTGTTGCTGCATGGACGTTTGCGGCTGCGGCGCCGAACTTTACACCTCCCATGTGCTGGAGGGACTTGATACCGGCTGGTCCGGTTACTGCTTCCAGTGCGTCGATTACATCGTCGACAGTGCTGCCTTCTGGTGCACTAAGAATAAAACAGTGAGCCTTGGGCGGCGGTGCGGCGAAAGCCATCATGCAGGCCGAGCCCTGGCTACCACAGCTTGTCCTGTGGAGCCCGGGCGCTGGACTTGACGAACTCCTGGAGAGAGAGCCGGGGGTTCACGGAAACAACGCCTCGCTGATCACCGTCGACCCAGCACAGGACCGGCCAAAAGCTCCTTAAAGCGGCACCAGGTTCAAGAATTAAAGTTTCAGCAGAGCAAACAAATGGTGGCACCGATGAACTGCTCTGTTGTTTCAGCAGTAATTGTAGCGCAAGTTTCTCCAGCCACATTTTTCAGCGAAAGGGCGTTTTTACCAAAATTGCTGCGACGGAAACAAGGAAAAAGCATAGTTTTCTGAAGAAACAAAAACTTTTTTACGGGTTTTGAGTATATGGCAACCTTTACGAGCCCTGCCTCCATCCATGGCATACAGTAAAAGGTAATTGCTGGCGCCAACGAGGTGTAAAAGATTGATCGTTTGGACTGATAGGGCGTAGTTCAGAGACGGTAGTTGCAGTTTGGAGGATTTAAAGGCACATCCATAGAGCAAAGGTTGTGCTGGAGCGATGATCTGGGACGGTGACATTCGGAGATTTGATTTGGTTATGGGGTGCCCATTATTTTCTGCACCCATGGCGTGGAGCACGGCTTACCCTCTGCGGAGTGAGAAACGGGAGGTATCATGTTAGTGCACTTCCGCAGGTACCATGTTAGTGGAGACTAACATGATACCTGCGGAAGTGCGAAGCATTTACTGATGCACCGGCTGATGACTTATGATGGACAATGAGAGGCCGAAGACTGGATTTGTTTATATTATATACGTATGCCTATTGATTGTACAAAAAACGTATCGCGTAGCTAATGCCAGTTAATGTATTGCTCCTTTTGTCAGACCATGCTTTGACTGCTCGTTTTACCGTAACAGCGACGCCGACAGGACACGCTGACAGCCCGAACGCATAGTGTGGCCGCTTACACTAATGATAGGTGTAACCAGGGTCCCTGGTGTAACGCTTAATAGTTTAAAAAACGAGCCGAGTGGATCAGGCAACAGAAAGGCAGTAGCTGATAGTAATATATAAATTAAAAGAACGAAGTGGACCTGGGCAAGACATGTCATGCGGAGGAAAGATAGGAGATGGACAGTAAGAGCGACGGAATGGATACCAAGAGAGGAAAACGCAGCAGAGGCAGGCATAAAGTTAGATGGAGCGATGAAATTATGAAGTTCGCCGGCGTAAAGAGGAACCAGCTCGGTCAGGACAGGGCGGATTGAAGACCACCGCTGTGGTCTAGCGGTTACCGTGTTGACTGCTCCTCCAAAAGAGCTGGTTTGATCAAGGCAGAGCCAGTGTTATTTTAGCAGCGAAGCTGCTTAAGCTAGCGGAACATTGTACAATTACAAACTATGTGTGTCCTGTCAGGAAATATGACCTTAAAATAACCTTGCCTACGAAACCAGCGACGCTACATCTGCCAGCCTAAACTTTTATGGCCTCGACATCATGCTATACCAAGTAATATGATCTCACGACACGTGCCCACAAGAACATAAAGGTCACGAAGGACATGAGGAAGATGATAATGAGGATGATGACGATGCTAATGATGATGATGGTGGTGGTGATGGGGATAACGATGTCAATAATGATAATAATGTAGATGATGGATATGATCATTGTAAAGAGGAAGGTGACCATAATGAAAATATTGATCCGTGTGTTTCGGTACGATTTGGCCTTGTGCAACTCTTCGGAAGCTGCGTGCAACTTTTTTGATGGAGGAGAAAATGTTGGGGACCTGCGTACTGTGCGATGCCAGTGCATTGTAAAGAAACACAGTTGGTAGAAACTTCGGTACCTCTCCGCTACGGTGTACATCATAATCATTTCGTGGGTTTTGCGCGTTCAACCCCAGAAATTATTATTTCAATGTTGGGTTATATATAGAAGGCTTGGTCTGGGAACTGCAATGGGAGGCTTGGTAGTGTAGCGTTACACGTGAACTAAGTTAACATCGCGTTGAGTAACAGGTTGTACGAGGGTTATTAGCCCTGATATCAACGGTCAACGGCCTACAAGGATCACCTTCCCCATAGATTGCCATTCACACCTCACGGATATCCTTTTGGACTGAATAGATAAAGCGTAGAAGGCATGCAGAGGCAAATATGCCTGCTTTGAGCTGGCGCATGGTTATTGTAAAAGGAAATCGAAATAACAGATAGTAAATACTAGAGGCGAACAATGCAATAAAGAAATACCAAAAGAAAAGAGACGCACGGCTACAGCGGTAAATATAAAGCTGATTTTATTTTCTGATTACCGCAAAATATATAGCATGAACGGGAAGGAAAGATGAAATAAAGTGCAATGCAAAAAAGACAGGTATTAACAAAGTTGCCGTTAAGGTGCCGTATCATGAAGTGACCACCAGTTATTATATTATTATTAGTAGTAGTAGTAATAGTAGTTCTTTTGGAAGCGCACGCGCAAGGACATGACAGAAATACAGAGAGCACTCTGACTAATGCCACTGACGACACCAGACGAATAGAGAGACAAAATGCAAGAAAACAAAATATGCCTATAAATGAGATGCCCGACCAATATCTTCCAGGAACGTTAATAGCGCTAGATGGGCCTTGTCCCGTCGAGCAGCACTTGGAAACATGTAAGCGTCAATGTTCGCGCACTGCAGCCAATACGTGTGCATTCCTTAATTAACGATGTACCCTGCGTAATGTACGCAGAACACTAACAATGATACGCCCAAGTGTCTCACGTGATCCGCAGGGTGGGCATGGACAGTCCACAAGGCCTTGGCGGCGTAAGCGTTCGCGCACCAGAACCGAGCCAACCCTCACCTTACACAGCAGTGCTCTCGCGCGACGAGGCAAGCCGCAACAGCGAACACGGGGATGAAATTATCCGCTTGAAACACGACGATCTGGGTGCTGCCTTAGTAGGCGCCAGCGGATCGACAGACGAGCGTTGCGAAGCTTGTAAGACATTTAAGGACACTCACATTGGTTGTGGGCACAACTAGAAGTAAGCCGATCAGCTGCGTCGTTTTCAGTAATACCCACGTGCGAGGGTATCCACTGTGCCATGAGGGACACACCACGTGCTGTAATTTTGCCGGGAGATTTAAGGATGCTGCTTAAGAGAAAATAAGCTGAGACGGACACAATAAATCGCATGGTGTACAAGGCTGGTTAATATCATTAACGTAGGCAATGCGGTTACGTTTTGACGAGTGAAAATCGTTACAGACGAATCATTAACACGTCGAACGCATTGTGAATGGGGGTGGGATCACAAGTAGGATCTGTTAAATTGATGTGTATACAAGTTACACGGTTCACGACTCGCCGGAATGGAGAGGAGTACTTATTAAGACGAATGATAAACCACGTGTAGGCACGTTTAACGTACTTCATCGTTTTTATCTGTACGTAGCCATCATCAGCACTGTTGTTCTTCGGGCTAAAGGCTGGCGAGTGCCTGAAGAATAAACGGGTCTGCTGCGTTCTGTGGTCTGGTCTTTCTCGGTCTATCAAAGGCGGTTGAGGCGCGTCAATATCCACGACGTCCTCCTGTGTTTGTGACCCTCCTGGAACTACGTTCCGTTTCCCGCCTGCGCCCGGCCGCCCCTACAGCTATAGCTACGTCTGACCCTGGTCCTTTCGCTATCCCTAACGCCACCACACCAACGATATCAGCTGCAGTGACATCGTGCACTGTAACTACCCTTAAAGGCGACCTTCCTGTGTTTGCGGGTCTCTGTGGCGACGATGTCGACGGCTGGCTCGACAGTTACAACCGCCTCTGCTGTGTCAATTGATCGAATGACGCTTAGAAGTTGACTCACGTCGCCTTTTACTTGACCAGCGTTTCAAAGACATGGTATATTAACCGCGAAAGCAACATCATCGATTGCCCTGATTTTACTATCAAGTTGCGACAAATCGTCGGATATGTTCTGGCCGTTCAGAAGTCGCGAAACAAAGGCTCCCTGCCCGTGTTCAAATTACGCGCGAGTCCTACACTTCGGGCATCCAGTGTGCTTAGGCCCTTCGCCGTCGTGCGAACAGTCACATGCCGGAAGCCGAACGCGTGCGCCACATCCTTAAAGGTGTTGACACAGTTGCATTCAATGCTTCGGTTGCCAACAATCCAACCACCGCTGGTGATATTACTTCTATGTGCCAACGCCTCAACGAGCAACAGTCGTTTCGTCTTCAACAAGACAGCGATACTCCCCTTCTTCCTCATTTCGATTTATGAATCCTTATGGGCTTCATCATCCGCGAAGAATTTCACGAAACACAGAGACGGTCCGCCATTGCTCCTACACCATCACCGTCTTTCAGCTTGCGCAGCCTCGTAAAGCAGGAGTTGGCCACCATGACTATGCCGACAACGCCAGTTTCTCAAGCAGCATGCCCGATGCCCACATACTCTGACATTCCCCCTTATTCTGCCACGTCTGGCCTTACCGACCTTACACATGGCCATGTGGCTTCTGTGGGCACCACAGCACCCGGTGCGTCTCCGTGTGTTCAGTGGCCTACATCCCGCTACATTTGCTTTTACTGCGGCATCCGCGGCAACTTAGCGCATTACTGCCGTCGCCGCCAGCAGAGCGAAAGACGAGGATATGCCGTGTTCGAACGAGATAGGATCCTACGACTTGATCCTTACTACCGAGACCTGTACCCGTTCCCGCAGCACCGTTCTTCGTCTCCTCCGGCGCCCCAAATCGACCTCAGAGCCCCAGTTCCGCCAGAGGACCTCCTCTCTCGCTGTACCGCAGCTCTACTTCGCCTCTTCGCCCCATCTCACGCCTTCCTGGCCAATATTAGGAAAACTAAGGATTGCAGTTTTTAAAAAAAACTGCTTCCCATCGATCATCAGAAATGCCTCCTCGTGGCCCGGCGAATGTGTAACTGTTGAAGGCATTCATGTGCAAGCGCTCGTTGACACCGGTGCCGCCATTTTTGTTATGCGTGGTGATTTGTGCTTACGGCTCCGTAAAGTTAGAACGCCTTATTTAGGACCTGTGTTACGCGGCGCCAATAACGTATTCATTCATCCCGACGGAAAATGCACAGCTTCTGTTGTCATCGATGGCATTCGTAACCACGTTGAGATGTTTGTATTGCCCACATACATTCACGAACTTATTCTAGGTTGGGACTTCTTACACTCTGCCTACGCTGTCATCTCGTGTAAGGAGAACGTCGTTCATATCACAGATACAGCCGTTACACCAGTTGCAGAACCGTCGTCCTCGATCACAATCTTGGCTGTCGCTTCGGGCTACGTCCTACGTCCTGGTCACCAACACGTTGTCGCTGTCATTTTTAGCGCAGTAGTCCATGGAGACGCACTGGTTGCCTTTTTCCACGCTGCTCTTCACGTGGAATTTTAGTCGCTGGAAGTCTCGTCTGGTTTTCCTGTGGGAGCGCTCTTCTGTCCGCCTACAACACAAACCCCGACCCTGTACTATTACCTACGGGGCGAGTGTGACGATGATCGACGACTATCCACTGACCTCTCTCGCCGCACTTTGCCTGTCTTTGTCGCTACTACTAGCCTCAGGCGCTGATGCTGCTCTCGCTTTTTGAGCCGTCATTGGTTCCGCCTTGACATTCGCGAAGTCCGAAGCACTGCTGGCCCTAGTACGAAAGCATAAAGCCTGCTTTGATAGCTGTGCTCAAACACTGACCCAGACATCCGTGGCTGTGCACCGTATTCAAATGGATGGCTGTCGTGTTATGCGCCGTCGGCCACATCGTGTTTCGCAGTCGGAAAGGCAGGTCATCGAGGAACAAGTTGACAACATGCTAGCCCGAAGAATTATACGGCCTTCTACAAGTTTCTGAGCCTGTTCTGCTGTGCTATGAAGAAAAAATATGGCTCTGTTCGTTCTTGCGTCGACAACGGTGCGCTGAATAGGATAACACGCAAGGATGTTTATACAATGCCAACAATTGACGATGCTTTGGACACATTTCAATGGGCGAAGCATTTTTCGAGCCTTGTCCTGCGATCCGGTTGTTGGCAAATACCTATATATGAGGCTGACAAAGACAAAAACGGCCTTTGCAACGCCGAACCGGCTATATAAATTCAATGTTAAGCGCTTTGTCCTGTGTAACGCTCCAGCTACATTTGAGCGTATGATTGATACTGTTCTTCGTGGCTTAAAGTGGAAGACCTGACTGTTACCTGGATGATATCGTTACCGTTTCCTCCATCTTCATTCAGCATCTCGAACGACTAGACGAAGCCTTCCCGTGCATTTCATGTGCTGGCCTTCAAATGAATACCAAGACGTGCACATTCTCCAGCAAAAGTATCATTGTCCTGGTCACGTCGTTTAAGAACACGGCATTCATCAAGACCCCGTAAAGATTGCTGCTGTACATCAGTTCCCTCGGCCATCGAACCGAAAGCAGTTGCGCAACTTTCTTGGCCTAGCGGCCTACTTTCGTCGCTTTATGCACACCTTCGCTACAATAGCAGCTCCCCTAAATCAGCTACTAATCAACGGAGTCTTTCGCATGGACCAATGACTGCGAACAGGCACTTCAAGCCCTTAAAAAACACCTCACTTCCAAACCGGTACTTCGCCACTCTGACAAAAAGACTTCCGCTGTTCTTCACACAGACGCAAGCGCACAAGGTGTCGGAGCAGTGCGTCTGCAATGTGTGGCCGCTTCTAAGGAGCAGGCTGTCACATATGCTAGCCGAACTCTTTCCACGGCTTAGAGGAACTACACCATCACAGAACAGGAACGTTTGGGGATTGTTTGGTCGATAAAAAAATTTCGCCCCTATCTCTACGGTCGCCACTTTACCATTGTCACTGACCACCATACACTGTGTTGGTTGTCATAAATCAAAGCATGCCAGGACGCTTAGAACACTGGATACTCCGTTTGCAGGAATATAACTTCACCGTAACGTACAAGCGAGAGTAATGTCATCATTATGCCGACGCGCTGTCTCGCTGTCCGCTTCCGTTCTCTGCTGAACATACGCCGTCCGCGCCTACGTGGTGTGCTACCGAGCCTACGACTACCACCAGCTCTCGATAACCCCACTGCTTCCAGTTCCACTCTCTTCGCCCTTCGATTTGCATTCAGTTCACCAGGCAAACTCCTATTGTCGGCCCCTCATTGATCGTCTTCTCGGCTTCACTATACCACGCAACAGCGCTTGCGACGCCAGCTTTAACAGTTTCTCCTTCAAGATTGGGTAATAAGTGGGTCCAAGTCCTACCCCGCTGCCTCCGTTTCCGCATTTTAGAAGCATTTCACGATTACACCACCACTGGCCACTTAGGCTTCCACAAGACCTACGACCACATCAAGACCCGTTGTTTCTGGCCTGGCTTATCAGCAACGGTAGCCAAGTACTCTGGCTCTTGCGCGTCGTGTCAACACGACGCGCAAGAGCCAGCGGTGTCAGCACCAGTGTCAGCGGGCATCGGGCGCCGGTGTCGCTTTACGATGTCAGCACCGTAAACGCTACCCATTCCTTCTGCCAGTTTCAGCCAGCCTCGACCCAGTCCTATTGCTCCATTCGAATTCTTCGGAATTGACTTATACGGTCCCCTGCCGTCGACGCCATCCGGACGCCGTTGGAACATCAGTGCGGTCGACCACTTAACAGATACGCTGAGAATGCACCCCTTCGATCAGGCACAGCTATGATATTGCCGACTTTTGCTTCATCGCTTTTCTTTCGTTATTTTTTCCTTGATATGTCGCCATCCATCATTATCTATTGCTTGCTGACGCACTATTTCCTGATGCTTGCTGACGCGCTCGCACAGGACAAGCCAATCTTCTACGTCATTGTCCTCCATGTCACAGAACGTACCGAGGTCGAGAGGATGCGAGATGACTACCGTTGCCGGAGCTGCTTGCTGAGGCTGCGAGGACTAAGCGCCGTTTTCAGACATTGTAGCGGGGTAAACGTGGCATCCGCTACGAAGTTCCAGGGCCGGTGTGTAGTAGGGCCCGAAACTGCCACCAAAATGCTGTTACGGAGAGTATTCATTATGTGAATGAAGGACGGACTACAGTTGTCAAGGCCCCGAACGCACAAGCTGTAAGGTTGGCTGGTTGGTTGGTCCTTGTGTATCTTGGCGCAACCCACTCTGGGGGATCGGCCATGAACCGGAAAAGAGATTTGTATGGAAGAGAGCTACTAATAAAAAATACAAAAATTGTAGTAAAAATTTGATAATCAAATTTAGGTGGAACGAATAGTTTTCTGCGATGACAATGTATATAATTATAAAAAGAGAAGCGAACGCTATGGAGATTGGTTCTCACGTACTGAGATCATGATTAAAAATATATAAAATAAAACGCTGAGCTGATCACCATCGAATTCTTTTTGTCTCACGAAGAAAATCGCATATGGCCTTGCAAACGTTCCTGTGACTAAATCCGAGAGTAGTCGCACCCAGAGAAAGGACTACTGGAATAGGCAAATTTAAACCCATGTTTCTCAAGGGCATTTCCAGAAACCTTTTACGTGGGATACTGAATCTTCGACACGATATGAAGTGCTCCAGAGACTCATCCTCATCACAATGCAGACACAACGGTGATTGAGCCAGACCAGATCTGTACATGTAAAAGTTCAGAGGGGGGACTCGGCATCGTAATTTAGTTATTGAGATTTCTGCTCTTCTGGTTTCGCACCATCTATTCTTCCACGGATAAGCCAAGTGTCGGAAATCAGTTGTGGCTAGTGCAGATTTGTTAAAATTATTGCAGGTAGCATATTTTGTGAGGCGCGCAGCTGTAACAAACGCCGACGTTGGCGATACAGAAATTACCGGGCCATTTAGACCTGACACTGCGAGGGCGCCCGCATGTTCATTAAGTGTTAGACCTGTAAGGGCAGCTCCAGCCTGTGCCCCCCATCAATGTCTTTGTCGTCGTCGTAGTTATGCTGTGACAATATCTGTACCCATATGTTACGTCACGTTTATATCGATGAGTTTACGTGTGGTTCTGATTTCGATGCGACTGTTGCCAGCTACAGTGTGTTGCACCTTATTGGAATTGCATGTGATGTAGAGAACGCAGGACGGTAAGATTCCGTGCCTCATGAAAAGCTTAATAGTTTGGCCTTAATAACTCCAGCGCGGCAATGATATTCCGTTCAGATTAACGAATGGCAGGAGCTGCTTGGATTGTGTAAAAAATCAATATTTCACAGTGGCTGCTAGCTAGCATAGGCTTACGAAACTTGCACAAAGTTAGGTGACGAAAGATGTGGTGTCTCCTAAAGGAATTCACGCTACGGAGACCACGTTAAATGTTGGCGGCTGTTGCACATGTTTGTGCTTCCCTAAGATGAACACTGTTTGTAGCGGGAAACATTTCTTAGTTTGCTGTTAAAGGGGGGCTGCAGACAATTGGATTTTTGCTGATGAATACATGACCGCTTTCCTAGTCGAAAATTTCAAGCGAGGCGTAGTAAAGCAAAACAAATTGGTTCACTCTATGGCGTCTTCCTCTCGGCTGCGTTCCTGGAACCTATAAATCATCTAAATTTAAGCCTCCTTCACGCTAAGAGGGCGAATAATTTCCCGTCATTTGTGGAAAAAAGAAACACATAGCCGGACAAAATGTTTTCAAGTTGCAGCAGACAGGCTGTTTCACCAGCAAGGACGTCACACGGACATGTGAGACGCGGTGGTATCCAAAGAGATTTGTACATGCGCAGCACCATATGCGCCCCAGATGTCGGCGTCTAACGTCATCGTAGTCACGCTCACAGACAAGTGCTTCAACGAGGGTCAGAAGGAGTGCATAATTGATACAAACCGATTTTTTACTTAAACTAACATCTTTCAGATTCATTTGAGGGACAGAAATAATGACGATATAATCGCATTCGTTAACAGAAATTTGTTCAAACTTGTTTGGCCCTTTTCAAAGAAAGTGGGGGCCGATCTTGGAGGTCGTGCACTTGGTGTGCGTGCATGCTCGCGCCGGTCCTGGGGTCGTTGTTGTCAGATAGTGCATGCGTAGGGTAGTCGTGTCACAAGGTATTCCAACGAATTTCTGCCATTGAGTCCGGGCTGTCGGCGTCTAACGTCGTCGTCATGGGGGCCGTTGTAAGGAAAGCCAGGTAGTAGTGATTCACAAGTTCCTGTTGGAAACGCCAGTGCGTCGCTGCATGCTTCGCACATCCCCAGGTTTGAGGTTAGTGGAGCTACCATAATTTTCTGGTCTAGCACACGCTTAAACTCAACTTAAACAACGCGTAGCGCTCATTCGTTCCGAAGTAAATCCAAAGGGGACTTGAATTCAGTGTAATTGTGAAGCTGCCTCTCTTTCGCACCGCACACATAAGCTTCATATTGTCTATAGTGAGGTTTACTTACTCATGCCGATTGCAAAGATACAGCGCAAAACGTCTGAGCATAACATAGCTAAACCATTTTATTACTTACCTAAATTAGCATAGGAAGATTTCACTTCGGTCTGTTATGAGCGGAGTAGTTATTTACAGCCGTTCGTTGCAGATTACCGATTTGTAGCTAGCCTGTTTAAATATTCTCAATTTTCTCTGGAACTCCCAGATTGTCTTAGAATATACGTAATGTCTATACTCATTCTCAAAATAGCTATAAACACGTCATCAAGATGTTACGTCGTTACGCACTAGTACTCCAATTCCAGTGGTTGAATAAAACGCAATAAATGCGTGCGAATAGGGCGATTAGTGCGAGCTGTTACCCTAGTTGCAAATACTTTTGTTCCCTCATTACTCTAATACGTTCTTTCCTTGTATGATAATATGTCGTATTTCACATTTTTATTCCTCTTTTCTGATTGTAGCGCACGACACGCAATCAAAGATTCATTTGAAAAATTCGATTAGCAAGTCGGGGTGCTCATTTTTAGCCATGTTCTACTGTTTGCCTTTTATATGTGCGAACCATGTTTGTAATCAGTTCTTAATTACGAAGAAGCCTGGAGAATAAGCGATGAAATATCGATTAACAAGTGAAATTACGAACAAATGAGTCTTATAATCGTGGTCTTGGCATAAATATTTTTTAAAAGAATAATATGCGTGAACGCGTTGGGATGTCGAGGTTTTGCGTAATTACATTCCAAGGTATGCGCACAAGAGCCGCTAGAATTTCTGCAACTTGTGACTAGGCGTTAGAACACACACACACAAAAACACAAACACACACGCACACACGCACAACTGGTGTAAATACATCTCGAATATCCTCGAATAACGCGAGCCTCGAATACACCTCGAATAACGCCAGCATGGCAGTTGTCGCTAAAGCGCAATGGCTGTTGAAAGCATTTTTTAATGTGTCTGCTTATTGAAGCATTAGGCTAACAGTGACAGTTGTGATCTGCGTCTCGGCAATATGACCGGCTAGGGTAATTTAAATCCTACGCCGTACACACTTTAGATTCTATACTAGGCTTCACGGCGGTCACGTGACACCCTATCCTAGCTTCCTTTTTTCCTTCCTCAATGATGACATGTGCTCGCCCCAAGCCCGCGTGCAGACGCCAGAGGGAGGCCCATCAGGTGACGCACCCGTCGCGGATGAGTACATACTGAGTGATTTTTACTCTTCTTACAGCATGCACAGTGCTGAAAATACCACAGAAATTGAGTATGGTGGTTGCGCTTCCTGAGTGGTTCGCCATGAGCGATATCCTTCTTGACGGTGACAAGAACAGGCCTCGGGCCCACAAGCGTGAAGACTGCTTTTAACGGTCGCGCGATGTTATCACCGATCTGGTCGCCGACGGGACATCCTTAAGTGTGAACGCGGCTTTACAGTGTTATCACTACAGCTTTACCCTAAACCTCTCTGTCTTTCAAACCCTGCCTAATTTGAAACTATAGCATAGCACCCGCGTCATTGAACTGTCGGCTTCTCTGTCGAAATTGCGTTGAAGGTGTTCGCAAATATGCAGTTTAGTGCATAGCACTTCTGTAGCGTATAATGAACGAATAGCATGCAGAATAATTTGTTGTAACCAAACGAAGAACTTGCATTTGCATTTAGCACAGAGGCTGCTTCTGAGAAACCGGCATGGCAGCCTTGTGTTACTAGCGGTTAGCCCGCAGTACTCCCCTTTCTTGAGGTACCCCCCTACCAGTCCTCCAATTTCGTGAAAGAAGGTGGAAAAGCGGATCGTTGTCGGATAAGTTAAAGGAACATTGAATATTTCCACAGAACTACCTTGCCGGTTACTGCAGTTGCTGCATTGCGCCTGAAAGGCGCCCGAAGAGGCTAACAAAGGAGGGACTCGTTCTGTCGTACGTTAATCGCAACGATACACGAAGTTGTACAGCACCAACATACTCAAGCTGTTCTTATAGCGTTTCTAGTCCATATGGCAAGTATAACTACTCACAATACTTTCGACTATCCCTGAAGATGTCTCTATATCACAATGACAAATTTACTGATATTCATATTTTTTTACAAGAAGCAGGTATCTACTGTTACGGAAATACATAGGTCACGTAGTGCTTAGTCAGCAATAAAAATATCATATTCAGTAAGTGTGGCATGAATTCCCGTGCGAACACCGATATATTAAATGTATGCGAGACAGATCGTTGTAGCTGAATTGTGAGACAATTCACAGTACGCATGATGTTGACTGCAGTACATCGTCCTGAGAACTGTGCCGAAAAATACATTTTATAGGTGCGTACTATGACTAAAATGCGGAAGTAACCACCGCAATTGATATTCGCACAACGTCGTCGTTATATTTCAATTCCTGTGTGCTATTTACATACGCAGCTTTAATTCGAGTGTTTCATCACATGTCATGGAGCGATTCAGAAAATCCTGACTTTCCCTTTCGTATCGTACCTTCAGTTCCCTACAGAATTCAACTCTTCTGTGTCTATAAAAATAAGACAGATGCTCTGGGACGCAGCGTGCTCTCACTTTTTGGAACAACCACTGATCATGGATTACTGTGTTCACTGTTCCTAAGAACACATTACACACCCTTGCCATTTCACGACCGGTTATGCGATGGTTGTCCTAGACTGGCTGGTTCACGCGCTGATTGCTCTCGGGAATGACTACCGTGAGTCGTGATATATTTTTTATTTATTTATTTATGGATACTGCAGGCAGATATGCTTGCCCACGACCAGTGTAATTTTATACATAAGCCCTGCTTATGTACGGAATTTCACTCATAATCAGACAACCATGCTGTCGCCTCCTGTTACTCGCAGTTTCTTGCTAACGTCAGTCATGTAGTTTTTCCACACATAATTCATGATAGTGGCCGAAATCGTCGAAAACTGTCCCGCATCATATCATGCAGGCATCGTGTTCTGTACAGGCTCTCCTTTCTGCAACTAGCGATCGATGCTAAGAAATTATGGCCAGTGCATTTACCACACACGGCCTGGTTATGCACTCGACAATACGGAAGCCAATAAATGGAAGTCGGTAATTGCTTGTTCGTCTCTTTCCTTCTTCTCAATGTTCTTACCCATTACAGGGAATTGCCTAGGATTTCCTAACACTTCTTTTTCTTTGGTACATGTTCACCCACAATCGCGGAATAGGGCGGCCTTAGATAAGATGGTGCAATGCAGGTTTTCTCCGCATGATAGTGGGCTGTGCGCTCGTACATTGAAATGGCCACAGGACTAGTCTGACGTTATGCAGCGCCATTAGCTCCCAATAGGAGGGTTGTCAGGCACATCGGGGACTCCCTTGGCGCGTGATGCTCCTATGAAACTCTACAGTCAGGGGCACGGCCATTCTAAGAGCTGCAGCCAATTTGGTGAAGTCGTCCAGA
>CM023485.1:94224811-94265215 GCA_013339685.2 Hyalomma asiaticum
CCAGAATTCCAGAATCCATTTCTTCATTTGTAACTTTTGCAGATAGCCAAGTCTCCGTCAGACCATTAATATCAGCGGAGCTGGAGTCAAAAGCAGAGGACAGCTCGACGCGTTTATTCAGGACGCTCCGCTCATTAGAAAAGAAAAAAAAGAGGCGTTTCCCGCGCAGGAACGAGACGGGCGTGGCTATGAAGTGCTAGAAGTGCCAGCACGTGCAGGTACAGAGGCCGCACTGTCCTGTGCGTTCAGCGCTCTCGGTGAGTTCATTTAAAGCTAACACTATCAGGTTCGGGGCAGTAGAGCTATGCTTTCTTTTTTTTTTTTGTTAATGATCAGATTGTTAACGCGTTGCGAACATGGTTGCCCGGCTGCATGTGCGAATTCTGTTAGTTTCCTCCTTGATTTTCGCGTGTTCTACAAAAATGTTTGGCAGGCTCTGTGCCAGTTCCTTTAAACTTATGTTTCTGTGCCAAGATAGCGTCTCAAGCGTTAGACAGTTAAAATTTGACGATAATTGGTCGAGCCTTATTATCGGCGTAGGGTCCTAACCTATGCCCTCGGGAAACTTCAGTTAAATATTCTCGTTGACGTGACGGGACAACACGTGACAAACAAGACCTTCAGTCTGAGCCCAAGTCTTAGTGGAGCTGTCCATTATTTCAAAGAACATTAAGTTCGCTCTTCTGGACCTGCCTTAGAGATCAACCAGTCGGGCACTAAGTGCCCGACCCTGCATCCTGACAGTTTTGAATGATGAGACGAGGTGCTTCACTGAATGCTTCAAAACCGTCAAATGATTTCGGCGAAAGCTTCCACCATCAATAATTCTTGTGTTAGATCAGCGACAGTTTGTGCTAATTCCTCCTGTTTTGTTTTTATGTCGGCGACAACTTTAACTTATCGTGACCTTGATCACCTTTTTCAGACAACTTAGCGATGGCGTCTGTTATTTCTTATTAGCCGACCCAGGGCTTACTTCCACGTCTCCGCAATTTAGCAAAAGCTTTGTGACAAGCACGCATTCGCACAGGGCACTCAAAGAGGACACCGTTCACGCCGCACAGAAAATTATGGCGCACTGAAAAAGAAGAGCTCAACTTCTCTGTCGGATTAAAGCGCATACTACCAGAACAAGAAAAAACCGTAACACAGCCCTACACGGGCCTGGGACACTGCGGTAACGATCGACCACATCGCTACGCGCTGCTCTGACCAGGTCGACACTGCCTAAGGATATTATAATAACGTGCGGGGCTGAGGACAATGCTGTACGATCGACCGCATCGCTGGCACGCTGCCCTAACCTGGTCGACACTGCCTAAGGGGTGCATGAAACACAGGTGGCGCCCCGCAGGGAAGTACCACCGCTTCCACTTCACAGTGGAGATGGCGTAGGAGAGCCAAGAGCGGCATAAAGAGCGCACACACGCATATATATATATATGCAATGGTGTGCGTATATAGGCATATATATATATGCGTGTGTGTGCGTCTCTTTATTGCTGCTCTTGGCTCTCCTACGCCATTCCACGGTGAAGTGGAAGCGGTGGTACTATCCCTGCGGGGCGCCACCTGTTGTTCATACACCCTTAGGCAGTGTCGACCAGGTTCACACGCATATATATATATTAATATATATATATATATATATATGGTATTTTCGGTGTGAAGTTCGATGCGTCCGGTGCTTTGTACGGTTAAAAAATGGCTTGTGCACAGTTCGCAAGTGTACGCGAACCAATCCGAAGCCTGTACTTTCCTTAATTCTCATGGTGGTTGAACGATCGCAGCACCAAGTGGCCCTCTAATTTATAGTACGAACTCTATGCAGTATGACTTTACAACCTCCAGGATCGGCCTACGCCCGCCATATCACGCCGCCGCAAGCTCGGCCCTAACATGCTTCGCCCGTAAAATTGAGGCATAATACTTAGACTAACAACGTGTATTGCTATAGAAACATGCACACCGATCTTTTCATTACACATGTGAACCCCGCAGTTCAACTGCATAACAGACACGTCACATGGGAAGGTGGGCGCGTTCCGGTAAAGGACAGTGGCAAGCGTCAGCATTAGTGTGTCTCGAGCTAGTGTGGAATGATTCAGGGCAGTTACATAACCAGCTGCGGTACAGCTCCCAAATGAAATCGTATGGGAGGTGGCACTGCCAATGGAGACAAAGATGGGTGGTTAGTGACTAACGTGGAGCAGCATGCTATCTTATTTGTGTAACAATTTGTAAACGATTTTCGCGCACAATGCACCGAAGGCAGTTGTCCAGCTACTGCTGCACATGGAGCACACACTGCTAGCGATTACGCGTTTCTGTATTCCTCAACGACCACAGCAGATGATCTGGAAAACCTGGAAAGCTTCCTTCAATATATAACTGACCTTAACAACGCTGAGAATGATTATCGTCGCAGATTACAAAGGATGCATATTGCAGTCATGTCTCTTAGTTAAGAGCCAACAAGAGTTCATAATTTCGGTTAAATTTTCACCTTTTTGTCAGGATCTTTCAGAAAAGCTCCTTGCATGATTGTGGTGTGGGTAGAGAATGCACGCTATTTTCCGTATGACTTTGTCGGACGCACGGCTTCAGCGTCCGCAGGCTAAGGTAGAAGGAAATGAAAGAGTAGAGAGGTGAGAAACGCCAAAGTGGAGAACTGGGGTTGTCCGCGCGGTGGTGTAGCGGTTACTAGAGTTACTGTATATGCTACCGCAGGTAGCATTATACAAGTACCTCTAGTGGTTACGGTACTCGGCTGGCCTCCCCCCAAAATTTGCCGCGTATCTCCGGGCTTCGCTGCAAATGTCGTACGAAAGACGATAGTCTTCTACCGGCCGTGCTACATGAGTCCCGGTTCACCCGCCGGGTACGATCGCTTAGCCTCTCGGTCAGTGACAATTCGCACATCGCGCACCTCGTCTGTTTCCTGTTGCCTCCGGGCGCGCCTCGATTCACGATCTTTCGCTAGCCGCTGGCTCGTTGCTCTGACGTGTACTGGGCACAGCTTGAGACGACGGGCATCGGCCGCCGGGCTTCGCCTCTCATCCGGCTCGTCGGTCTTTTCCCTGCGTTGTCTGGGCATGTCTTGTAGAGTGTGTTCTATATCATCAAACGGCCATTTATGTTTCCCTTGCCTCAGACAGCGCCCCGTCTGGTGTTGAATCGGCCGCATGTGGCTGGCATTGATGAAATGGAGGCAGCGCTGCGTTGAGATATGGACGCCATATGCCCATGATATCGGGAAACGCAAGAAGCTTGCGTAGTAGCAGAGCTACTGGTAGTGGCAGGCACCGTGTCGTTCTACCGAAGCGTAGGAAAGCGTCTGCTTTTCGTGCATAGCGTCGCATTTTTAGCGCATCCTAACAAGCACTAGGGTCTTTAGAATTGCGCATCTATGTATTTTCTACTAAAGGATCACACCATCTAATACTTGCGTAGTGATGTTGCGCCTCAGATATGCGTAATATTGTCTTTTTGGTCGACGGTGTTCACAAGGTATGAACGTACCTACCAGTTCAAGATGGTGGTCGTTGAGGAAGGGGTTAACTTTACGCCATTACAGACAGAAAAGCAGGACAGACACACACAGAGACAGACAGACCAAATTTCTGCGTTGAAGTATCCGAAGAAAGACTATCGTCCTTTAAAAATGCGGGTTTCATCCCGGCCGCGGCGGTTGCATTTTTCGATGGAGGGAAAAATGCCAGAGACCCGGTGTACTGTGCGTTGTCAGGGCACGTTAAGAATCCAGGTGGTCAAATTTCCGGATGCGTCCACTACGGCTTTTCTCTCCTTTCTATCTCTTTCACTCCCTTTCCCCCACCCCGCGGACGCTTAGCCGTGCTCCCTACATGGGGCTGCAGAAAGCGTCCTTTCCCAACCGAACCACAATCATCATCAGCGCCGCGTTTTAATAACCAAACCCGGTAACTCCGCTTTTCATCGCCGTTTCGAAAAAGTCTTGCGGCTACGTGTTTGTTGGGGACACCAGCACAAAAGCAACGACACAACTAAATTTTGACCTCTGCGTGGTTTAGGCGCCCTTTATTCGACTGTTGTCGGTGAAGAAACATTGCGGAGAAGCCAGAGTCCGCATTACTGGCGGTTTTACCGCCAATAACGCAGGTGCCAAAACGAGCGCCTTATATGAAAACCCTTGTATCGCATCTTGAACGCTGCGGCACTGTACAGTGCCACGCGAACGTTTCACTCAGTCATGTAGCCGAATAAATGAGCCATTTGCGTATTCATCACTATAAATAAGTGAGCTGCTTCCACGCAATTACATTGAAGTATCTGTGACAAAACAGATGCTCCCTGTTCCGTATAACGAACGCCCTGTGCAATCTGGCCAAGTGAAGACACGATGGTTCCCCGCTTCCCGAGCACGCAGCGTTCGTGTGTATACACCTCGCTGCTGGAGAATTGCTCGTGGAAATTGGCGGCGGGGTACTGACCTCAAGGAAGTAACGAAGAGCGTATACACCAGACGGAGCCTCCCTCAGCTTTTCCGACCAGTCTTTCCCCGCGCAGAAGTCGGCGGGCATCCTGTCCTATTCCGTTGTTCCCGTCTCATGGGAAGAATGACTCTGACATCGGTCTTTTCTGGCGACGAGACAAGCAACTTTGCGTCTTCCCCTCTATTAGAGGATGACTCACTTCACTTGACGAGGAAAAAAAACATATCCAGGTGTGAATGATGATGAGTGGGTCGAAGCTCCGGAGTGAACCACCGATAAACCGTTAATCTTCCGTGTAATTCGCCCCAGTCGATCATCATGTAAAGACGTCAGAAACACTCTATTCGAACGCTGGGATCTGGCGTTTTAAGGTGACGCTAGCACAAACGCGTTACAAACATGCAGTACACTCTAGTAAGGGGGGAGAGGCCACAGCGTCTTACGCAGCCCCTTACACAGGCCGGAACGCGCACCGCGTTTGCCGACGCCATCACATGACTGCTGAAAGAGTATAAGGCGGAGAGGCCACAGCGTCTTACACCAGCTTCTTACACGCGCCGTAACGCGCTAGCACAAACCATCATCATCGTTAGAAACGGACAGTCTTTCGCTCTCTCTCTCTCCTCTCTTCTGTCTCACACAAGACAGCAGATGGAAGAGTGAGAGAGCTCGCGCGCCACCTGACGTTCCTGAAGGCAACTCGGAGGTAAACAATGGCTGCTAATGGGAATGAGAGACAGAAGAAGTCGGCTTTTAGCTAACACTTACACTTCTACTTCTACTAACGTTTCCTACTGGAACATGCCAATGGCTGCTAATGGGGAATGAGAGACAGAAGAATTCGGCTTTTAGTTAACGCGCACGCTGCGAATTTTTTATTGTTCAACAACGCACAGGAGAAATCTCCCACCGGCACCACCTTGGAGGTCAAAGCGTAAGACTGGTTACGCACTACTACGACTACGACGAGGGACGAACGGGTGCCGCTTTAAGGAGCTTCGCCCCTAAAAGCGGGACACACGGTCGAAATTCCAGTGTTATTAACGTTAATAACACTGCAATTTCGAACGTGTGTCCCTCTTTTTAACGCTACACACACATACACACACACGTATATATTTATATATCTTCGTGGGTTCGGTTCCCACCGAAGGCACCAGGTTTGTCTTTTCGTCCACTTTAAATGGAATAATTTGCCCTATGCTTTCCTAGGCTTCATGTTGTTGTTTCATTACCTTTTTCTAACAAATAAAGCGAGCCCTGTACCCCCTTGCCTTTCGTTATATATATATATATATATATAATATATATATATCTATATATATATATATATATATATATATATATATATATGTATATATAATAAAAGGTATACACAATACGAGGTTCTTTGTTCATTCAAAGGACACTTTCTCACATAAGGTACATCACAGCCTTGCCTCTTACAAACGTTTTAGGGCATCAGCGTAGAAGGTACAGTTGTTCGTCATAAGATGTTGGTGTTGGGCTTCAACCCGGCCGCGAAACAGTGTGACAGACCCGTAGCAGGAAGGCACATCTGGGTATAGGTGAGCGCGTGCAGGAGCGTCGACAACAACCACCGATCGCCGTCGTCTTCTGCACCCGGGAATTTGGGCGCATGTTCATGCGCCTTCAGTAATATTACTGCCCATGGAATAAGAAGCATACTGGCGACCTAGAGGCAAGAAAACGCGAGGGGGGGGGGTCGTAAAACTGATTTGCACGGAACACGTGCCGCGACAATGATGGTCGGAAGACGCTTCTGATCAGGTAGTTTACCGGGCATGTTGTCCAGCACACGATACGGACGCTGGTATTTAGGGAGAAACTAAGTCGAAACGCCACGAGTAGTGGACCGCACACGCAACCGGACGAGTGAGCAGGGAGCAAACGATGTAAGTGTAGCGGACGCATCACGGCTCTGCTTCTGCTGCGATAAGGTGAATGGATGCGCCAATTGGTTGAATTCTACGTCATGTCTAGATGCTTGCGATACACTCCTGGACACCGAGGCGTCTTGGCGGTATGAAAGTATAGTGTCCATGGCGCAAGAAGGTGCTCGTCTATAGAGCAGAAGGAAGGATGAGAACCCAGTTGTGCTTTGAATGGCGATATTATTCGCGAAGGTAACAAAAGGAAGCACTCAGTCCCAAATCGGGTGGTCTGACGAGGCGTACATAGCGAGGAAGTCTCCCAGGGTGCTCGTAAGTCGTTCTGTCATCCCGTTTGTTTGTGGATGGTGGGCACTCGTAGTGCGGTGAAAAATGCGATATTCTTGAAGCAATGCTGTGATGATGTGGGAGAGAGGAACACTCGGTCGCGGTCGCTCAACAACTCTCCAGGAATTCCACGTGGAAGGACCAGATAGCAAAGAATTAAAGCCGAAACGTCCATTGCTGTAAGCGACGTAAAGGTGGCCGGTTGCGCTTATCGTGTGAAGCGACCAACGACCACGATTATCTGACGGCTACCGTCTACATCGGCGGTTAAAGGACTGTATATGTGAATGCTGACGCGGTCGAAAGGCCGGGCGAGTCATGGCAGAGGTAATGAGGTGTGGGTGGTGAGCTGAGGCGGCATCTCTTGTCGCTGGCAGGTGGAACACGACCGAACATACTATCGAACTAAACGGTAAATGCTATGCCAGCAGTGCCAAAGGATAATACGCGAGTAGGTGTTCAGAACACCTGCGGGCACAGCGTGGGATGTCGTGAAACGTGGAACAGATTTCAGAGCGCAGATGACGGGGAATGACAAGGAGGCATGACTCGATGAACAAATCGCAAGGTACGATTTAAAACAGGGAATGTCGCGGGAGCCAACGTTTCGACAAGCGGACTTGTCTTCGTCAGGGCGGCAACTGCCTTCTCCAGCGTTCGTATATGTACGCCTTTGTACACCCTCCCCCGTCCTCAGAAAGAGAGGAGGAGAAGAGCAGCATGTGCGAACATACACACACAAAAGAAAAAAAAGGGGTGGGGGGTGGGGGTTGGGTGCAAGGGTATTTGGGTGACAGGTGTTAGCGTGACTACTATAAATGGCAAGAGCGAAAGTTTCTAGAGAATCCGGTCTTTGTACACATCTTGCACATGCATTGTGTGCACAGGGCTAGAAAGCAGGGTGGAAAAAAGGAAACACACCCTCGGAACAGAAGTTACTCCTATGGCATGTGTCCCCCTCCTCCACGCCGTACCACCTGCCCCGCACCAACAATGCATTTCATGGAAAGCATGGGGCTCAAAAAAGGTAACTACACTGTTTAACGTCCTTGTTCTCCTGGAACTGGATGGGTGCTCAGCACCTGAAAGTAGACTTTCTGGGAGAAACATTGTTAGCTTGTGCATACCTCAACCTTTTGTCGTCTTTGTTAACACTCTACCATATCTAATGGACTCAAGAGTTCCCTTTGAAAGGTTTATGCCTGTAGGTTGGAGAGTATTGAACCTGTATATGAGATACGATTCCCTGTATTTTCTGTCCCTCGGCGAGCGGAAGTTTCCTTGGAGTATGTAGAGTTTCAGTTCATCGAAATTATGACCTGTCATATTAAAATGTTGCGCCACTGCCTTCGGCAGGTTATTCGCGGTGTCCGCGCGGTGCCCGTTTAGTCTAACATTAATTGGTTGACCAGTTTCGCCGACGTACTGCTTGTGACAGAGTGAACATTCCAACATGTAAATAACGTTCGAACTAGTGCAAGTGAAACTTGATTTTACATGATGGACATAGTCACTTCCCGTGCTTTTAACTTTAAGATCATTTTGAATATGCTTGCAAGTCTTACATCTGGGACGGGAGCAAGTTATTACGCAGGCGGTGCGCTGAGGGTTTACTTTTGGCATGTACTAGCAGGTCTTTAAAGTTTCTATTACGGCGGTAGGTGGCTCTTGGTATTTCCGGAAACGCTTTTCTAAGGCGATCGTTGCTTGTTAGTATTGGATAGTATTTCCGAAGAATATATTTATGTTTGGAAGCGAGTTGGAGTATTTCGTTATGAATGCTAGCGGCTGGTTGGCCTGCGCTTTAGGGGCTCTTTTTTCTAGCGCTGGTGTCCTATCTAGTTTAAGCGCGTCATTGTATGCCTTGTTGAGAGCGTCGTGCGGGTGATTTCGTTCAGCTAAGGTTGCCTTTAAATTGCCTAAGTGGTGAACGTAATCCGCGTCGTTGCTACAAATCCTTCTTATGCGCCTTGCCTGTCCTATAAATATGCCCTGTTTGCAGTGTCGCGGGTGATGGCTACTATAATCTAGATATTTCTGGCTATCCGTTGGCTTTCTGTAAAGTGTCGTCTTTAGTTTTCCTTTTTCGATGGATACTGTCGTGTCGAGAAAATCAATTTTACTAGAAGAGTGCTGCATGGAAACCTTAATGCTGGGATGAAAGTTGTTAAAATGCTCAAAAAATGTGCTTAGTGCACTTACACCATGTTCCCAAACAATAAAGATATCGTCTATGAAACGGAGGTAGGTGCGAGGATTTAGCGGCGACAATTCCAAAAACTGTGCTTCTAGTTGCCCCATGAAGATATTGGCGTAGGTCGGCGCGAAAGGAGTTCCTATGCTGGTGCCAAAAATTTGCAGGTAGTTGGTCGAGTCAAATTCAAAGTAATTAAGTGTAAGTACTAATTTTAGTAACGTGATGTAAACTTCAGCGGCGTGTGCACGTTTGCTATTCTGTATTGCTTTTGAGAGCGCTTCGATTCCTTCTGTGATAGGTATATTCGTGTATAGGGAAGTGACATCTAGCGTTACCAAAATAGCCTGATCTGAAAGTGTTGTGTTTCGTTAATAGACTCTATAATCCGCAGAAATGAGGCGTATCCTGAATGAAGGACGGAAGGTTGGGCGGTATGTCGGATAGATGGTGATTAAGAAACTTCGATAATGGCTCTGTCGGGGTGTTGTTGTTAGACACGATGGGTCTTCCCGGTATTTCAGCAGTAAGTAGTTCGTCTGTGCTAACCTTATGGATCTTAGGAAGGAGGTAGAAGCGGCCTGCTTGTTTGTTATCAGGCATTAGGAACCGGTACTCGGATTGTGTGATTAATTCGCTGACGACAGTCGCATGACGACAGTCGGGGCTGTAATTCCGGCAGTACAGCGCGTCTTCCCGAACAGTTAAATGCCTGGATTGCGGGTGTAACGTCCAAGAAATACAAGTAGGAGTATTACCAAGTGGCAAGCCTAGGATTGAAGCAATCCATGAATCATTTCACTGCTCGGAACGCATGTCGCAGTGGGCAAGGGCTGTGGTATTGCATGAATGGCGCAGGTAACAAAAGGTAGCGCTTGATTCCAATTGGAGTGGTCTGACGGGAAGTACATAGCGAGCACGTCTCCAAGGGTGCGGGTAAACCGTTCTGTCGTCCCGTTTGTTTGTGGTTGGTGGGCACTCGGTGG
Organism: Hyalomma asiaticum; assembly: GCA_013339685.2. Taxonomy (NCBI): domain Eukaryota; kingdom Metazoa; phylum Arthropoda; class Arachnida; order Ixodida; family Ixodidae; genus Hyalomma; species Hyalomma asiaticum. Next base: position 94,234,707 of record CM023485.1, read on the forward strand.
CATCGGTGACTTGAGGTATCACACTAAACAAAAATAACCAGGAACGGGAGTAAACAGCATGTCCTCTACCGCACAACCTTTTCTGGGTTTTTTTTACTACGTAACAGTCAAGGTAAAAATTTACTCTCACGCTAACCGAGTTTTTGAACGTAGAAACGGCAGTAATTATTCACCCCCCTAGAGGTTTTCAGCGAGTATACGTGGAGTAATTTTTTACTGCCTAAACAATGTTTTCTCGGCTTTCTTTAGAGTTATTTTTAAAGCTCATACGAGGTTTACTGTGGCTGGGTAAACATTAGGCTTACGCAAAATGCAGACATCACTCAATTTATTGAGCAGTAAACGAGGACTCACCCTTCGAACTTATAACATTGGAAGCACGTTTTCACTCGTTGAGAGCGCAACAAGCACAGGCACAAGCGCGGGAGCAGAGATACTCGAAAGTGCGTTTTCACTTGGCCGCCGTCCACCAAGACCGGCGCTATAGGACAGCGAGCATCGCTCGAACTCAGCACAAAACCACGCCGCACTGGTAACACTCGGGGTAGTTCGCCGTGTCGTTGTCGTACTGGTTGACGATGCGGTCAGTCAGGAACGTTTGCGACCGTAGTTTCCGTGCCTTCCCAGACTCGGCGGTGCCTTCGAAACGACGGTCACTAGGCATAGCTGCCGGAGATGTCGCGGTATCACGTTCTAGTTGACGGACGCCGGCGTACGCGTATCGGCAGGCGCCGATACGCGTACGCGCTGATCACACTCACGCTGTTCACACTCACGCCCCGAGACGTCGCGTCCCCTCTTCCGCGACCGAGGCTTTTGACGAACAGTTGCTTGCAAACGCGCACCATGTGGCTAGGCCTAAACAGTCAAACGAGGGCTATCACGACCTCCACCCCTGCGCCACGGCAGTTTGGAGTTTTTGACCACGTGACGTGGTACGTAGTTTTTGATCACGTGGCTTTAAACTCTAGACTGGGGTTTTTTTATCACGTGACACAAAACCCCCTACGTAGTAAAATAGGGCAATAACGTCCTTTTACTACCTTTCTAACACGTGGTAGTAAAACTATGTCATATGCTCATTTTACCTCAACGAGACGTAGTAATTTTGAAAACAAGGGAGTTTTTCAGGCTCATGAGCCGCAAAAACCCAAATATCGGGCAACTTTTGCTTACAGTGTAAGTACGAGCGGGAGAGGGCGTCTGCGTGAGAATGTTTCCGGATGGAGCAACAAACTACGCGTACGTCGTATTCTGGAAGGCACGAGACCCATCGGGCGAGGCGACTACATGGATGTTTGAGCGACGAGAAGCAGCTCAAGGCATGGTGGCCCGCGAGAACGTGAAATAGATATCCCTATACGTATGTCGGAATTTTACCGTATTCCAAATGATATCGAGACCATTCATTTTCAGTGACAGAATAGTTGTCTCCTGCTTTGCTACGAGTTGTGGTTGCATAGGCAAACACATACACCTCAAAGCCATCTTTCCGTTCAGCAAGGAGGGCACCTAGCCTAACACCACTGGCGTCGGTGCGAATCTCAGTGGGCACAGAGAGGTCGAAGTGTCGCAGAATAGGAGGCACGTGAGACGGCGCAGCTCGGCGAAAGCGTCGTCACAAGCAGAAGATGATGCTGAAAGTCATGACTGCCAGCGAGGAATTTGGCCAAATAGGGGATGATAACAGTGATATTGCGCAAGAAGCGTCGGAAACAAGAAGGGAGACCCGTGAAGCTGCGGAGCACTCTCATGGTACTTGGTTTGGGGAACGCATCAACGGCTGAACATTTGGCAGGGTCAGGAAGAGCGCCGTCCACTGAAACAACATGCCGTAGTAAGATTTCGAGTTGCGGCTGCGAAGTAGCACCTTTGCAAGTTCAGTTAAAGCGCCGCGCCATTGAGACAAGTCAGAACTCGTTAAACCACATTAGATGGGACGTGAAATTGTTGGGGGACACCACAGTGTCGTCTAAATAACAAGGACATACAAGGTCTGTTAGGAAAGTATCCGACATTATTTTTTTTTGCGAACACCTGACGGATATGAAGCAAGTGCGCTTGCATCAGCCGACCTTGAACCCTCGTGCGCATACGCGAATTTTTTCCTACCTGCCAATGGTGCCAGTCAGCTGGCACGCAGCGTTTGAGTGAGGTAGTGCGCAGTGCTCTCGTCGGTTTTTTGGGGCGAAGCTCCTTATGTCGTGGGTCTGTCCATCCTCCGTTTGTAGTAGCCACCTCTAGTTCGTTAAGTGCTTACTAGATGGCGTGATGGCGCTGCGGTGCTCGCTTCATTCAGATGTATGGGAACGCGTAGTATGGGAGTCTGTCTGTCTGTCCGTCCGTATGTATGTATGTATGTATGTATGTATGTATGTATGTATGTATGTATGTATGTATGTATGTATGTATGTATATGTGTGTGTGTGTATGTATGTATGTATGTATGTATGTATGTATGTCCGTAGGTCCGTCCGTCCGAGCTCTGCAGTGCTGCTTAGCTAGTACGTGAATTCATCAATAGATGGCGCGGAGGCACTCGCTGTTTCAGGAGTAAGAGGGGAAAGCTGAACATGCCGGCGATAGAGATAAGTAAAAGGCGCTTAGAGCATTGGTGGCGCAGAAGTATGGAGCAAACAAAAGCGCAAGGTAGTTCGGGTAAGATTTTTACATCACAGCGGAACGATAATAGATAAAATAAATAGACGAGGAGAAAAATTAGTTGTGAAAATATGTGTGATTCGGGAAAAGAACTTTTGTAGAGGAAACAGAAATAAAGCTAGAGCTTGGTGGCCCGGCTACCGCCCCGTTATAAAGGGGACGCTCCTAATATCCATCCATCCATCCATCCATCGTGCTCTATTGTGATAGGAGAGTGCTAGATGGCGACACACAGTGCTTGTCACTTCTTTGATGATTTACTGGGCAAGATTCACGGAAGATTCACGGTTTTTACCGATGAACCTCCGGAGCTTTGCCCACTCATCATCATTCCCTCCTTGGATATGCGTGTATTTTTTTTTTTTGTGCTCAACAGGAAATTGGCGCATTAATCACGACAATGCTCCTGCATATTACTCGCACTTGATTCAGGCTTATTTGGCGAACAACCAGACCCCTGTAATTCAACAGCCTCCTGCAACTTCTGGCCGTTTCCCAAAATCAAGAGGCCATTGAAAGTAGCGCGATAGCAGACAAGGGAGGGCATTATGGCTGCAGCGACAGCTGTGCTAAACTCCATTCCGAAAGAGGCCTTCTGGGAATGCATCCAGCAATGGCAGCACCTCCGAGAAAAGTGTGTGGCTTCCCAAGGAGCGCAAAAAACAAGACACGGACAACAAGAAGGCACATATGGACACCACACAGCGCTGTGTGGTGTCCATATGTGCCTTCTTGTTGTCCGTGTCTTGTTTTTTGCGCTACATCAAATTACGTTTAATATGAACCACCAACAAGCCCGCATCGCAACTCTTGGTTCCCAAGGAGACATTGAGGGTGATTAAGTTTCCAACACTCCAGTTATGCCAGTTTTTTTTCTTCGGCCAAGGGTCGGATGCTTTTCTAACAGCCCTCGTATATTCCACTTGGGGCGTCGAATGATCGTGTCCATCAAGCGTTCGAAAGTAGCAGGAGCGTTGCAGAGGCCCAGACGGAGGTCCTTCAGGCGAGCCCTTCGCTCTCGATGGCGCTCTGCTCGGTCCACTGCCGGAAGGTAAACTTCTGGCCATCCCTGGGATGTAGTCGTACACCAGGGTGTTGATGTCTCGTTGTGGATTCGGGCGTTGCCAGGGGAGGAAGAATGGCCTGGCGTCCATTCCAGATTGACATTTAGGGTAGGGTTTTGATGTCCGTACAAGGCCAGTTCAGCTAATATGTTAGGCGGGAGTTGATTGTGGAGGAATGCCCGTAGGGCTGCCTGAGAGTCTGTTCTGATAGTAATTTCTTGGGATAGGTGTTCATGTTGCGTGATTGCTTGGGCATGACTTTAAACTCGTAAAGGGCATCGCGCATCAGGAAAGCCGTTATTTCGCGATCTGCCTTCGCCATTGGTATTTGCCAGTATCCGGAGCGCAAATATAACGATGAAAAGAATTCTGCTCTCTGTAGGCAATGCACGCGTATGATAGACATCCTTGCGCGTTATTTGGTTCAGACGATGGTAATCCTTGCAGCACCGGATTGACTCATCATTTTTCTTCACTAGCGCAACTGGAGAGGCCCAAGGACTGCCGGAGGGTGGTTTATTCTATGGTTCAGCATGTCATCTACCTGTTGATCAACCCCTAGTGATAGAAATTTCCGGAGACCTCCACTACAGCGTCTCATAATCACAACTGGTTTTGGAACGTTAAACCCTACAAATCAATCATCAAGAAGTAATAGCGATGCAGATACATTGTACAAGTAGATTGCCGAAGAACCACTGCAGGAGGTAATCACAGCAACGGAAGGAAAAAGTTTCCTCAACTCTCACAAGCTGCCGATCGCGAATACAGAACAGGCGAGTAAGTGACGGCAGGGAAAATACCGGCACCAGAACGGCGGAGAAGAGCCTGATGCGTCAAACACTTAAGGGAAATGTGGTCATCCAGCTCAAGGAACGACGTAGACAGTATAAGTTCGGCACGACAGCAGTCCACGAGGACTTGATGCCCGGGAAAAAATCCCACCCTAGGATGTCGTCGTGGGAGCAGCGAGACAGGACAATAATTTTAACGATGTACATTGGATTTTAAATAATTACACGGGCTGTGCAGTGAGCAGTACGCTTGATGTGATCACATGTCGATGTTTGCAGGGAAAGGTCGAAAATCGGTGGGGTCACAGTTCTCAAATCGCGGGAACGTTTTTCATTGGTCAAAGAAACAACAGGCTCCTGCATCGACAAGCGCACGTACGCAACATTACATAAGTTTTGTTGTGCGTGCAAAAATGAAGGCTAGGAGAGTTCGGCGACTCCGCAGTTGCGGCCTGTCGAACTGTGGCGGTCTGTTTTCCTCTCGAGATGGAGCTAGGGCGAGAAAGCATCGACGAGGTGGACCGACGGCGCGAACACTGGCGGCGTCAGTCAAGTGGGCGAAGTATACAATGAGAATTGGCGAGTGGAGAAGCAGCTCGTTGGGAGTGGTGAGCTGGGTATGTTAAAGGAGCCATGCCGTTTTGTTAACGGAAGCTGCGACGACTGAAGTAGCGGGCTACATGTCTTGCAAAGCCACACGCGAGCCATATGGACCGATAATCACTGGTACGCCATGGGCTAGCCCTAGTTGGTCCAGGGGCGGAAATGGACAAGGGAACGCGGGAGAGCTTGGCGCGACGTTTAACCTATCATTAATTGTTTGACTTGTTTCGCCAATTTATTGCTTGTGACAGAGTCAATATTCCAGCATAAAGGGTAAGCTAGTGCAGGTGAAACTTGATTTTATATAATGGACATAGTCACTTCCCGTGCCTTGAACTTTAAGATCATATTGAATATGCTTGCAAATCTTACTTCTGGGACGGAGCAAGTTATTACGCAGACAGTGCGCTGACGGTTTACTTTGGCATGTACTAACAAGTCCATAATGTTTCTATTACGGCGGTAAACGACTCACGGTATTTCGGGAGACGCTTTTCGAAGAGGATCTTTGCTTGCTAGTATCGTACAGTATTTACGAAGAATATTAATGTTTGGAAACGTATTGGAGTATCTTGTTATGAATGCTAGCGGCTCGTCGGTCTGCACTTTAGGGCCTCTTTTCCTTTAAGCGGTGATGTCCTATCTAGTTTAGACGCGTCACTGTATGCCTTGTTGAGAGCGTCCTGCGGGTGATTTCGTTCAGCTAAGGTTGCCTTTAAATTGCTTAAGTGATGAACGCAATCCGCGTCTTTACTAAAAATCCTACTTATGCGCCTTGCCTGTCTTATAAATATCCCCTGTTTGCAGTGCCGCGGGTGATGACTATAATCGAGGTATTTCTGGAGATTCGTTGGCTTCCTGTGAAATCTCGCCTTTTGTTTTCCTTGTTCGATATATACTGTCCTGTTGAATAAACCAATTTATCAGAAGAACGGTTCATGGGAAATTTAATTCTGGGATAAATGTTCTTAAATGTCTCAAAAAGTTTTGCTTAGTTCTCTTACACCATGTTCCCAAATAATAAAGATGTCCTCCGTGTAACGGAGGTAGGGGCGATGTTTTAACTTCATATTTATGTCACAGCTCTCCGTAGACGGGGATGAACTTCGGAAGCGCCCCTGGTGTCTTACAAACTCACAGTGACAACGATTGCGCTTGCTTCGACATTACTCAAACACTGTCGTGAACAATTCGTTTCGTTGCGAATCAACACACTGAAGCTTCTTCATATTCATAGTGGCAGTGCCCAGAAGTCTCTACTTTTTGGTAAGTGAAATGTGATGAACTCATAATTGGTCACCACACACATCAGGCAGAAGCTATTTGGAGAAAAGATATTTATTTATCTTTTGTCAACTGTGGGCTCACAGGCCGTGACACTGGGCAGTACAATGTGAATCACAAATGTCAGAAGATATCACACGTGCACCAATATAACGTGTACGGAATCCAACTTCTATCGAAACATTCTCTGCAGTTGTGAAAGAGGCGTAGCGTGGAATCTATCGAAACATTCTCTGCAGTTGTTCAACAGGCGTAGCGTGGAATGACTAAGTTAATTTTTATAGAATGAAACAACAACCATATGATGGGGACAGCATATTGCGTGGGTTTTAGGGAGTACAATGAAAACACAGAAAAAAATCAGAAATGCTCAACATGTGAGCAAGACCTAGAAATAACTGATTCCCTTCTGTAAGTTTTCTAATGAGCCACATCAAAGAAGTGACAATGCTACGAATTTCACAATCAAGTTGTTTTTAAAACCAGTTGTTTGCGTGTATATTTTGAAGTGTTATTGATTTGGTTCGTACTTTGAGAGCTCATTATCAGGTCCCAGAATTATTATTCTGTTTGGCGTTAAGTGTTGCGCTGCGTCTATGTAATAGTTTATTTTTTTCCAGATGGGAACAGTAATTCTACCCTCGCCCGTATCGATGTCCTTGTAGACTTAGGAAATCTGGAAGATTTGACATGTCTGTCAACGAGAGACTGAGAATACATTTGGGAGCTCCCCTCTTAAGCGTTTCTGGCGTATTATCTGCCCCGTTTGGAAATGGTGCCGTGTCGCAACTGTGCAGGTACTATACTATTACACGCCCAGACGTGCAATAGGCAGTTTGATTAAGGCGCCATGCAACACTTTTTTTTTCAAATTAGTCAGGCAAAGGCGTCGATCGGTTGCCGACACTGCTCTGAACATGCTGCCAACTATAATTGTGCAATGTGCACCAGGGAGTTGGAAATTCGGTTTCCAACGTAACTGGAAAGCGCCTGCTTGCTTTTTCTTTGTTTTTTTTTTAGAAATGACTTCACAAGCGGGTCTGACTATGTCGCACGGCTTTTTTTCTCGTATCTCATTCAGAGACCACACATTGCATTTATTTATTGAATTCATAACTAAATATCAAAGTACAGCAGATCATATTTCCGTGATCTTGTAACCATTCTATGGTACTCGTGCCTTAAGCGACCTAGTTGCTAAGTGATAGCGACGTCATGCTTTTAAGTAAGAGTGGGCGTGTTCGAATTGCGTTTCAGTTGTGTTTCTGATTTTGTTCAGGAAATGTGGCCGGGCGCAATTAGGCGATGTCGTAAATATAGTTTCTCTTATCACAAGCCTTTAGCCGTACACCGTCAGAATAAAAGAACAGAGCACGAAAAGGGCAAAAACTCCAAATGACTTGCGGTCCATGGCCTCAACCACACAGATACACAGAGGTATGTCATAAACAACACAGGAAAACACGAGGAACACGTAGAGATCTCTGGACAGTACACTAAACAATTGCTTCGCTGCTTACCGTATATACGCGCGTTATTAAGGAACATCCAGAATTACAGTACAACTAGTCTATAATATCTAATAGAACTTGTTGCTGGGGTACTCGGTTCATGTTATCAGTCAAGAGTCCGCAACTTCATTGTCAGTGCTCAGAGTCAAAGACGCATCATGCCGGGCATGCCATGGCGGCTAGTCAACGCATTCGGACGGCAGCGGCATCCTGGCCACGCCGCTCGGCACAAAGATCGGGCCCTTAGCCCGATCTTTGTGAAATGCACTTTGGAAATGCACTTGCGACTGCGGAGATGGAATACACGTCTTCTTGCGGATCCCGCAAACACGCGGACAAATACATGCACACAAACGCACTCGCCACGGCGCCTCACATGCGGTTCTGGGTTTGCAATCGGTCCACTATTATATGGAACTCGAGGGCAAAGTTACCATCCACCCGAATTTAGCACAATGCTTCCAGAAAAACAATAGGGATAGCTAGGAAATGAAAGCTTCTACCTTTCGCTGCCATTATTGTTGTTCCATCTTGCGGACTCCGCGGAACTTAGTTTACCACATTCGTGTAGAGTTGCCTAACTTCGGGCATGAAGACGGCGAATTGAACTGAAACAACCTTTTTGTTATTCAATAATCAAATAGTTATTTAGGACAGTCCTTGGCTCTCCGTTAACATTACGTAATAGCGAAAGGCCAGACGCTGGCAGTCTCTACAGTGATATAAGGGTTCCAACGCGGACGGGTTTCTATGGAGTCGAATGGGTCCATTCACATTCCGTCGACTTGTGAATTTAAGCATTCCTTGCAACTGTTGCTTCACTCATCATCCTACAGTGCTTGTTTAACTTACTGCATACGCATGACCCATTTGGATTTGGTTTATCAGTGTTACTTTACTGTAGGTCATTGCCATTTTAAGTGAGCCAGATTCAAGAACTACCACCACCCTTTACAGTTTCTTCTATGTAGTAGGCACATTCTAACACATTCCATCCGTGCTTCACTGTCATTATTTTTTCACTTATTTATTGGCGCCTTTGCTGATTTATGCTCACAATTATGACTTCTACCATCGTCTTTGAGCGTTTCTTTCACTAGTAACCATATCCGGATGCATCAGTTTTTTAGTGTTAATCCTTGTTGCCGAGTCAATTGCCTGCTGAATGTCTGGATTTCTTGCTGAATGTTTGTAGTGTATGAGTAGTTTGAATGCAGCGCACTAACTGCAAGTTGGCATTTAAAAGATTTGAAATTTTCCAATTTATTCACCGTGGGCCATAATCTGTTCTTGTTTTTGGCGCAATAAAAGTTAGATGCCTGAAGTCATACTTTTTAGATGTGTCAGTAGAGGGTAAAAAGAAAAGTTTGACAGTAGGCTGCGTATAGAACAAAGATAACCTCAGAAAGACGAAGAACGTACGTTGCAGCAATACTAGGAGGACAATTAACAATGAAATAAGGGGTAGCATGCTCACGGTGGGATAAATTATGATTGAAACGGACACTTTTTTTGCACAAGGAGTAGGTTATTATAAGTAATTCGTGACGTAACACCCCAAACAAGTATGCCGTATACAGGCTCTAATCTTAAACAGGTATGCACGCTCCAATTTTTCAGATCGCAGTGTAATTGCGCTACGTAATATGACTGGTTTATTTTGGTATGTAATATTCTGAACTTCGTTTTACTGATGTTCACCTACAGGCGATTACTGTATAACTAATCTGATACATTGTGTAACCAAGAATTTACAAATAGTATGAGGGCATTCAACTTGACAGAGGAATAGAACACAGTCATGTCAGGCGCATAAAATACTTTGTCTTGTGTGTTTTGAATTGAAACGACATCATTGATATAGACAAGAGACAATCTCGGTCCTAGAATTGATCCCTGCGAGACACCATATTTAATAGATTGTAAGTGTAACTTTGTATCATCAGTACTCAAAATTGGACTCGATTCGACAGATAGCTTCAAATGAAACTGAGACACACCACGTATACCATACCTTGGTAAATTAGCAAAGAGAATATTATGTTTGGTGGAATCGAATGCCTTCTTCAAATCCAGGAAAATGGCTAAGGTATATAAATGATTTTCTATGTAAAATAGTAATTTTTCTTTTGTATAAAGTATGGCACTTTGAGTTGGTTTGCTTTCTTGGAATCCATACTTATGATGTGTTAGTAAATTATGCTTGCGTAAGTATTTGGCCAATCTTGATTGAATCGCTTCTCTATTATTTTCGAAAAGCACGGGAGTACAGACATTGGCCGATAGTTATTAAAATCGTGAACTGAGCCTGCCTTTTGCTATACAGAAATTCATGAAATTTTCATTTGGTCACGAACAATTGCAGAAGACGAAATCGTATTTGTTCTGGAAGATATAACACTGCACTCAAGATATCGGCAACTGCTTTGACTGGTCGTACTTTAATGCCATCAAAGCCAGCTGAGCAATTGCTTTTTAAGCTAAGAATACACACTGCGGCCAATAATTGTAGGAAGCCAGGTGGACGGTTGGAGGAAATCGGGAAAAATTCAATTGCGAGCAATCTGCTCATCTCTGGATCCTGTAATCTTGCACAAGTAACGGAAGGCTGCCAAGTAACGTCCCCTGCGAATTTTATTGAGATCTGCTGACCTCTAGAAATCAATAGCTAGTGTTCACCGTTAAGAGAATGCACCAACTATCCTAACTGGAGGTTTTAGTACCATGTTTCTCTTAAATAGTAGGCCCTGTTCAATGTTTCGACTTCCATCAAGTTCAAGTAGATGCCCCAATAGGTTATACTGCTGCTTAATTTGGCCGCGCAAGGTATGCTACACCTACTAATTAAGAAGTTTCGTTTAGGCTGAAGTCTTATTGTTATTCGCCATGGCTGCAGGGCCAGCTGGGCATGGCATGCAGATTTATCGGTTCACGAAATTTTGAGGCCTAAACGGGGCATCCGCGAGAGATTTCAGCTTCTTAAACGACAGCGAAACGGCAGGCTGTATTTATGTTGTTTTGTTTTGTGGGGTTTTACGTCCCGAAACCAGTTCTGATTATGAGAGACGCCGTAGTGGAGGGCTCCGGAAATTCCGACCACCTGGGGTTCTTTAACGTGCACTGACATCGCACAGCACACGGGTCTCAACATTTCGCCTCCATCGAAATGCAGCCGCCGCGGCCGGGATTCGATCCCGCGACCCTCGGATCAGCAGCCGAGTACCTTAGCCACTAGACCACCGTGGCGGGGCACGCAGGCTGTATTTAAAATCCGGTCAACTATAAAGGCAATCGATAGCAGCGTACTGGACTGACCTGTTGGGTGATGTTGTATTACTTCGCCCAAGGCTTTTATACGTAGCAGCTCCGTGGTTCTTCATTGTGTCGGTATTATCTGTATCGTTGGAGGTCATGTGAAGCGATAGTTTTTTTCGCGAACTTCATTTCCTACTACGCATTCGTGGCGGGGCTAAACATGTTGTAGACTTTCCTGGTGTCACACGCGAAAAAGGAAATGAAAACCGCGGTTCATGCAAGACTCAAGGCATCCAGCGGATGGGAGTGTTGTTACTTTTTTTTTCAGGCGTGTTGTCGTCGTAAAGCAGTCTGATCAAAATGGCACCGCGTGAGAGAGGTCAGTTGCACTGAAGGACGAAGGCTTCGGATACAGACCGTTCGCCCGTTACATTTTTCTGGTGAGTACAGTTTCGTCCTCCCACGTGTAGCTTTCCCGGCAAGAAGACGTGGTATTCCTTGTGAGGTCGAAGGAACTCGCTCTTTTTTTTTATCAATAGCTGCGGTGCCATTAACACCTCAATTCACTATCCCGCAATCGATGAGAAGGCCAGTGGGAGTTCTGATATCGCTGTTGCCTATTAACAGGTGTTGGACAAGGCATATAAGTTTTTTTTTAGGAAGAAGTTACCCTTTCTTGATTTAAGTAGCAGCATTTAGCAGTCTACTGAAGTAGCACAAGAGGAAACCATTTCTACCGCTGCGTCAGATCAGGAAGTATAACTATCACTTCGTAGCGCTACTGTGACGTATGCTTATGCTGCGATTTTTCCGCAGTGTTGTTATTTATGCCTCGCCCCGGTTAGTGCAACCTCTTAAAGCGAAGTATGAAAGTCACGTCACTGCAGCCCACGACGTTTACTGAATAACTCTGGTGTGGTGCTACAGAGCACGAGATAAGGGGCTAAAAAGCTAACGGTAATGAAACACACTTGAGCATTACGTGTGCCTGCTAAATGAAGTCATTGGGCAGATTCATTCTAGCACACGCCGCGCTCTCCATCTCTTCCTTTCCTTATCCCGCGGATGCCTAGAGGTTGGTGCGAGGGCCTACACAATTTACACTTTTGTCTTACATTATATCTCAAGCGCCGCACACTTACTGAATTAATGCTTTGTCAGAACCAGATTCACAAGGTCATTCTTAACATGGTTGACATATATTGTCACTAACCTAATTTAGAAATCGGCTTCACATAAGTACGATTGATAGATTCGCCCGTCATTGGAGACAAAGTTGAAAGAGAAAACTTCTCTTTCAACTTAGTCTCCAACGACGGGCGAATCTATCAATCAAACAGAGAAGCTCGTAATTGCCCTTTTCTAAGCGTCAGGAATAACGCACTGAAAGTTAGAAGCGGTGAGCGTCAGTGTCCCTTCGGTACACGGTAATCGAATGCATGCAACGGGCGGCAACAATGACTAGAAAGACTCAAGAACTATCGGTCAAGAAAGGAATTTGAAATCACTGCTTTATCTGTAATTGAAACAGATACTGAAAAGTCGTCATACGTACGTTCTGGCGAAGTAAGGGAACGTGTGACATGTGTGATATATTTTGATCGAGGTGTGCATGATATTGAGGGAACGTGTGTGATATATTTAGGATTGTGGAGTGGGTAGCACTACGAAATGAAGTAGCACAGATAAAAATTACAAATATGGTGTCCACTACAGTAATGATCTTAAAAGGCAAAAATGACAACCAGTAGTCTATAGCACAAAACTGCAAGGGACTTCATAAGGATTTCACAAAAAGAGAAACATTCTATCTGCCAGTAAATTCATTCTGTTCCAGGGGTCGAACACGGGATCATTCCCTGTTTACTGAGTTCGCTCTTCACGTGCGTCAGAACGGTCGTTCTCGCTATCTGACCCTGATATATTGTTTAAATCTATATCTACCGGCGCGTCCACGCTGCGCACTGTATTGAAAGCAATGACGGACGTTCCGCCCCACTCCCAAGCGCCTGCCACCAAGACCAGGGGTTGGCCAGCAAGCTTCCACGGGCAGTGCTGCATCTGAGCATCTCAATGCTGCTCTGCCAAAGTCATCAAGCTTCCATGACGTGGAGGACATGAAATGTGAGAGAGGATACGTTGAGGCCACGAAGCGCCGTTTGAAGAGGAAGCTTCGCAAAACTTCAAGCGTGGCTGAACTCAGCTACAGTACGCCGCCGTCGGAGCAGGCGTACACAATCGCCTACGTCCCCGTCGCTGCTACTGGCAATATGCATTCCCTGAATAGACAAACTCTTACTGTCTATCTTGGCAAATTAGCTCCAGTAAAAATCAGAGAGGTCGGTATAAATCCCAGGAGGAATATACTCGCCGTCCACATGACCGATCGTCAACAAATTGAAAGCTGTGACACAGCTCGGAAGCACACCTGCGCGCTCCTTCATTGTACATGGAGGCTGCCCCATGGCCGGAGTGTTTTCTCTGATGTGGACACACATATTCATGATAACGAGCTACCGTCGTTGATATCCTCGGCTATGAACATCACCGACACACACCGTTTTGGGCAGTCAAGCTGCATGATGCTAGATTTCGAGGGAGATAACGTGCCATCGCATGTGAAAGTGGGGTATGTGAGGCATCCTGTCCGTCCGTACGTTCCCAGGCCATTACAGTGCCGTAAATGTCAGAAACTTGGGCATGGTGAGCTCTGTTTGTGTGAACAAACTGACATGTCCCCGCTGCGAGGGGGATCCCCAGCTAGCACACAAAGGATTCATGACGTCTTCGAAACGGATATCCGAGACGTTAACGCCGTCAGGAACGGCACGCGTAAGAAGCGTTATTTCCCTTGGTGTACCACGATGTACTTTCACGTGGGGCACTATTGCAGACGCATGTGCCTGCCCAGCTCGCACCTGCCTTCAACAAGAACCGCTGCGACTGCTCCTGAGGTTAAAGACCACACACAGACACTATCCCCTAGCCGGAATTCCTAGAGGTGGCCTAACGCTGTGTACGCAAAAGCGGTGCTGTTGCGGGAAGATCTACTGCCATCAAATTATACAACGCAAGTCACATCCGACATACCACTGTGAATGATAACAAAGCCGATCGTACGATTATCGAACCCTGGAATTACTAAAAAATCCAAACTGCCATCTGATGAACACAAGCATTTCGCATTGCCTTATATTGCCTACATGTATGGACACGCGGTTCATATTTGTACGGATGGCTCTGTGACACAGACATCTTCGGCAGCAGCTTTGACGATACCTACCACGGGCATGACGTAACGCTTCAAGATAGAGCATCATACATCGCCTACTGCTGCTGAGCTGACCGGTGTCCGAGAAGCTGTCCGCTACATTCTACAACAAAGTCCTGCGGAGTGAACATCATTTTCAGGTTCTAGGCCGAAACTTCAACTAATAAGGAACTATATGAAACAATGAGCCGCTCGTGGTCCTCTTGTTAGTGAGATCATGAACCTCCTTACGGAAGCTTCTCAATACTGACACAACTTGCACTGCAGTGGATTCCCAGCCACTGTGGGATTGCTGGGAAAGAACAAGCTGACTCAGAAGGGAAATTGGCACATATCACCGGCCAGCTGAGTGCTGTTAACTTTTCACGACACGATGTCAACGCCTTGCTCTCCAGCTCGATGAAAGCCTCAGTGACGCGACTATTGGATGACCTTGAGCTTCGGCAAGAGCGCCTTCACAGACTTGACGCCCGCGTGTACTTTCGTCTTCCATTCCGGCTACGAAGACATCAAGAGACACTATTCCACAGACTACGGTTGGGTGTTCCCTATACTCGTAGATATATTAAGATCGGACAGGAAGAGAGTCCCGATTGCCTCGTGTGTCACACTTCAGAGACTATACACCACATTATCTGCATATGCCCTCAGTATTCGGAAGAAAGGAGAACACTTCCATGCGTGGTAGATGGTTTGAACTCCCGGCCCTTTTCGGAGGAGAAACTTTTAGGAGCATGGAAGCACACGGACCATGGCCAACGCAACTTCAAGGCTCTTTTTAATTTTTTGTGTGAGGCAGGTTTAGATGCCCGTCTCTAGTACTGTGCTGTACTCACTGCTGTACATGGTGCAGATCCGCTTACAGGACGTGTACAGTGACTTATTGTAGTTTACCATCTTCACCTCTCATACGTCCCCCGTATCTGTCTATCCCTTTTCCCCTTACGCCTGTGAGGAGGAGCAGACCAGAGACTCACTTTCTAGGCCGGCATCTCATCCTTTCCTCTCGTTATATGCTATATTCTTCTTCTTCTTCTTCGCTCTAGCGGTTGAGATAACCTTGAGGGGGACAGCTAGCGGTGTGAGGGCGATTAAAGTGACATTTGGCAATGTAATGAGCTTAATCAAGAATAAAAAAACTGGAACTGCACTATTGCGTTCATAGATATTCCTTTTGATGGTGTGCGCTTTCCAAAGTTCAGTGTGCTCGCTGCTCGCGATGCTCCTGCTGGGCACAGGCTAATCAATGGAAGCAATCTTTCAGATATGCGGAGAACATCAAACTTAATGTTTTTCATTGAGCTATATATACGCATATTTTAACTGTATGTGCTCAATAAATGTGTATGAGGGGCGCTTACTTATCCCTACGAGTAAAAAAAATTCTATCGTGGAATTTCAATTCTCCGCCAGTAAAGCAGTGTCTGCATAAACACCAATGTGTGCCGCCATCTGCCCCGACAGTGACTGAAATAGATTGATCTTACGTATCTTCTACACTAGGCGAGAGATGGCGCTACACTTTCGGACTTTTTCTCGTCATGCCCTTCGCTGTCCCGGCGCCAACGTTAAAGTGTGGAAACAAAATAAGGGATTTCGCGAATATTCATTCATCATGCGTCGGCAGAAAAAGAAGGCCCTTCCTCTCGCCGCTCATAGAGCTAGTGAAATATCTCCGCATAGAGCCCGAGGGATGAGCATAAGTCAGAGTTGTCATCCCTAAAGATAACCCTCAGGCTGCGCAGACAACGCAGCGCAGTGACAGCGTAAACTAGAGCTTGCTTCTGCTAGGTGCTCTGTCAGTCTTTTCTTTCAGTCTTGCTTTAATCCGGCCTCTCTCGCCACCCAACCCTGTTTTAAATGGAGAACTCTCCCCTTCGAGAGGTGCGCAGCGTTTAAAGGAAGAAATGATCTAGCAAATTTACCAACAGAATTTCAGTAGACGTTATGTATCTTTGACGAAAATATGAAGTTTCTATATAGTGAAACGTCATTATACCAAGTATAATATTCTGTAGTACATGAAAAATAAATGCTGCAAAGGCGACTAACGTTAACCTACAGTGTTTTCAAGAGATCTAGCCCCCGGCTTTTATTGTATTTTAAATGGCTGACGTGGAACTTTGACTGTGGTAGATTTGAGGTGAATTTTAGGTAGACTTGGTCACACCCACATATCCACTGCGGGTATTAACGACACGTGATTTCTTTCATTCATCCCGTTACATATGGCGCATACTTAAGTACGCAATGGTGTCCTCATCTTCCACTTATATATTTTCTTTGATTACCGCAATGGTAAAATAAATCCTTCTATACTAAACTTATGTTGTGATGCCAGAGCTACGTTACGCAAACCAGAACTTGTTGTTACTTGGGGAATATCGCTTCCTCAGTCTTTTTTTGAAGGAAAGAAAGAAGATTTATTTAATAAGTTCCTCCAGAACTGAATTGCATCTGACGTGCAACAAACGGCGCTAGGTGCTGGCGCAAGAGAAAAAAGAGAAAATTCCATCTAAACTTTGCGAAACCAGTTTAGATCGTTATAAGGCGCTACCGGATGGACTAGGAA
Organism: Hyalomma asiaticum; assembly: GCA_013339685.2. Lineage (NCBI taxonomy): Eukaryota > Metazoa > Arthropoda > Arachnida > Ixodida > Ixodidae > Hyalomma > Hyalomma asiaticum. The sequence continues at coordinate 94,251,722 of CM023485.1, forward strand.
CGGGCGAGTAAAACCAATCATAAGTAATCTGAAAAATAAATGAGAAAGAACGGAAAGAAAATAAAGCGTCGCAGTGGTGTATGGGCTTCAGCACTCGACTTCCTGGCTCGAAGGTTTCGAATCGCGGCTGCGGTGTAGCATTTCAACAGAGGCGAATCCTAGAAGCCCGAGTACTGCGCAATGTGAGTACACGTTCAAAGAACCCCTTGTGGTCGAAATATTGCGGAGCCCTCCAATATGTCGTCTTTCATAGTTATGCCGAGGTTTTGAAACGTAAAGCACCAGAAATTGTTATTGCTTTGGCATGCTTCTACTGTTATCCTATTCCTTATACGCTGTTTTTTTTTTTTTTTCTCGTACGATATCTGACATCATATCATTCGAAATACGGGAGCAAAGGTCGCGTTGCAACCATGCCTTTTGAAATCCTGTGTGTTGTCTACAGAAAGAACAAAAATCCATTCACTTCAGAATAGCCCTTAGTGTCAGTCGCAAGAAAGCAACATAGGCCATCCGAGAAGGCAGAAGTGCCAAGGGCGGCAAAGGTCTACATATCATGAGGGGTGGTACACGAGCAATCTCACAGAAGTGGGAAAGCCGGTCGGAATGTAAAGACAAGTACCAGTGTTGATTGTATTTCTCGTGCATGCATCCCAGATGCCCATATGCAGATGTCATCTACGTACAATGAATAGTGCAGGCCTGGCGGTAGCTTTCGTGGTAAGGCAGCCATGACACAATTGAATAGAAACGGGCTAAGAATGCTGCCCTGTGGAACGCCCTGTGTGACGATGTGACAGATGCTTTTACCGTCACTTGTCTCCATAAAGATTTTTCTTTCGCTTAAGAAATTGGATATCCATCGCAGTGTTCGACCGCTTATTCCTAGATCGAGCATGCCAGCAAGCACGTGTACGTGGTTAACTGTGTCGAATGCTCTCTGGATATCTAAGAATACTGCAACTGTCAAATGCTCACACATGCATTCATGTTAAATGCACGTGACTATGTCTATCACAGCATCCATGGCACTCCGCTTTTGTCGTAAGCCTGTCATGTAGTTCGAAAATTCGACATTATACATAACTTTTTGGACGAAAGAGGTATGAGTCTCTCGCTCGCGAAAACCGCAGTACTGCCTTTCACTAGGCGACATCTGAAGGACTTCAATCTCACACTTGAGGGACAATCTTTGATGTTCGCGAAAGAACATAAATTCCTTGGCATTATTCTTGACAGACAGTTGTCGTGGGCGTCTCATATCCATGGTATTGAGAAGCAGGTGAAGTCAGTAGTAAATGTACTTCGCCGACTAGCTGGCACCACAAGGGGAGGATCAGTCTCTTCCCTATTCCAAGTGCATAACGCCCTTATAAAGCAAAAAATTGATTATTCTGCGCCTATTCTCCATGGATTATCACAAAGTTCTGAGGAATGTCTTCAGCGCTTACTCGCAAGGGGGCTGAGGATTTGTCTTGGTGTCCCGCAGGCGACCTCGAGTTCACTAGTAGTTGCTGAAGCTCGCTACCCGCCTTTTTCAGTCTTGCGAACGGTTGAAACTTGCAGACACGTTTATCTCATTTTAACACAACACGAGGCTCATCCCTTAAGCTACGCACTAAGCGACAGAAACAGAAGCAGAATTCACGATACTGTTCGTCAATACAAGGCAACACTGCCGTGTTTCGAAATATCGGAGGTAGACATTAGCTACCCTCCTTGGATGTTAACAAAGCCTAAAGTAGAATTATCAGTCGAGGGAATAATATCTAAAAAAAGACATGTTCATGGTCGCCGCTCAGCAGCTGGCGCTATTCCAAATTCACTCATCATATACACAATGCGTCCACGTTTATACAGATGGTTCGTGTAATAACAACTCATCTACTTCTGCATTTGTTGTACCACAGTTGTCGATAGAGCGAACATTTAAAATCTCTCGTGTGACATCCTCAACTGTTGCAGAGCTTTTTGCAATCCTCCCCTTACAGAAATGCCATATATGGCGATATCAGGAATTGGGCAAATGTGGCTATATATGGCACGTGCCCGTATGGGGCCGTATGTGGCCGTATTTGCCCAAATCGTTTTAGAAACATATGCGGCAATGAAAGACACACACGAGGAATGCCATGTACGACTCTTATGCGTATTGGGCAAATACGGACACGTAGGGACACGTGCCATATATAGCCAGATATGCATATATGGCCATATATGTATATCTGGCTATATATGGCACGTGTTCGTACGTATCCGTATTTGTCCAATATGCATCAGAGTCTTACATGGCATTCCTCGTGTGTGTCTTTCATTGCCACATATGTTTCTAAAACGATTTATGCAAATAAGAGCACGTACGGCACGTGCCATATATAGCCACATTTGCCCAATGCCTGATATGGCCACATATAGCATTTTTGTAAGGGTCTGTGCGTTGCACTTCATTACAACAGTAAAGAATGCACAGAAATGGCTTATTCGTAGTGACTCGCAAGCAGCCCTTGCATCGCTAAAAAAATCACAGCATATCCACAGGGTGAATGATGATGAGTGGGCTAAGCTCCGGAGGGAATCATCGGTAAACCGTGAATCTTCCGTGTAATTCGCCCAGTCGATCATCATGTAAAGACGGCTTACGCAGCCCCTTACACAGGCCGGAACGCGCACCGCGTTTGCCGACGCCATCACATGACTGCTGAGAGAGTATAAGGCGAAGAGGCCACAGCGTCTTACACCAGCTTCCTACACGGGCCGTAACGCGCTGCCACAAACGCGTTAGAAACGCGCAGTCTTTCCTTAATGTTGGGTATTTACTGTCATCGTGGTGCATGTGTCTATGTGCGCTTCTTGGCGTAGTGGCTAGCGCCGCGCGTTCGGAAGCGAGGGGTCCCTGGTTCGATTTCGCGCTTCGGACACAACGTTCGGAATTTTTTTCTCATCATCCATGGTCCAGCAAGCGCGATCCGACACGTACGGCGACGATCCAGGAGAAATGAGAGGAGCGCTGCCGGTGCAGCCCTGCGCAGCAGCCAATCGGAGAGCAGCGGCACCTCCAACGTCATTTAGTGTGCATTCACCCAACCGCCATATTGCACACATCTCTATGGGACAGCGCCATCTAGGAAACTAGACGAGAAATGGCGATGACGACACAGAATGCGTACAGCGCCATGTAGTATATCGTCACCCAACTGCAGTTTGTATGCATCTCTATGGGACAGCGCCATCTATTGTATGATAAGGGAGACGCTACTGGGTACGCCGGAGGGACGAGGGATTGCCCTAGACCATAAGGAGCTTCGCCCCGAAAAGCAATGAGAAAAGATCTTTAATAGTGTATTGCTGTATGAGACGCTCAAAGAACACACAAAAGCAAGTGCTATGAACCACACAATTGCGCTTCAGTGGATACCAGGACATTGCAATATTACCGGTAATACAGCAGCGGATGCAGCAGCAGGTCGTGCACACAATAGCGCAGAGACAATTGGCCTTCCTATTACGCGCAAGAAAAATGTCCTTTGAGCTCAGCAAAGAGGGTTGGTTTGACGAAAAATCAAAGAGATCAGACTTATTTTCCGTTGACCCAGGCATACAACTCTCGATTTCAACAAGTCTGAACGAAAATAGAAAGTTTGAAACATTGCTGCACCGCCTTCGTCTTGGTACAACATTTACGAGGCACTTCCTCTACAGGATCCAACGGGTGTCTAGCCCGCAGTGCTCATTTGGCCACCCAGACAAAGATATACATCATCTTCTGCTCGAGTGCACAAAGCACGATTCGCCATGGAGTGTGCTGCGAGCCAATTTGTCGCTTTTAGACAGAAGACATTTTACCCTAAAAAAGATCCTTGGTCCCTGGCCAACAGCGGTCCTTCAGAAAAGAGCACTGTATGCACTAAAAAAGTTTTTAGAAGATACAAATATCCTCTGCAAATATTAACTTTGGCTTCATTCCAAAGGCCCAACGAATAATGTAACCCCTATGTATTCAACAGTGTTCGTTGTTGTTCTCACATGTTTCAGATTATATCTAAGTACTCGTGTTGTGTGTGTTTTGTTTCGCACAGACGTTCATATGAATTATTCTAATCGCATGTGCACACGCTTCCTATGTGAAAGTCGGCACGGAACTCTAATCCACGCGCGGACGGACTGTATATAGCGCTGACCTTTTTAGTGTGACAAATGTGTATGTCTTGTGAAACTTTCTTTCTTGCTGTTGTTTTTCCTTCTTTATTGAAATTTTTCTGAGATTGCTAAGCTAGAAGGAGTAGCCGGTGCCATACTAAAGCCACCAACCTCTCCTATTCACCACATCAATAAATAAAAAAAAACAAGTACCAGCTCGGGTAATAAGACAGCAAATAAAATTACAACTCGAACTTTGTGTGCTGGAACGTGTGAGCTGCTGAAACGAACGTCCCAATACATTTACATTGCAGTACGAAAAGATTCAGCACGAATAAATAAATACATAAATAAAGGGCGGGCTGGGAACGCCCGTGATTTCACGAAGCCTTAGCAGCGGCGAAAACAGTCTTGTGAATGATGAGCACCGCACAGAAAAAAATATCCGCAGTGCTCTCAGAGGACGAATAAAAGAGGTAGGAAGCCTGATGACCGGAAACCTTGCAACCCTGCAATGAGGGAACTGGTGGGGCTCGTCGAACAGAAGAAACACTGCTGAATACGTGCCTCTCTGCTGCCAAGGCCTGCAAAAGCAAGAAGTGTTTTACGTCTGTTACCACGTTCACAGGAAAGAGGAGCACAAAAAATATTAAGGGCACGGACCACACAGACAAGTAATCGGATCGAAATTTTTGTCGCGACTCCGCATTTGCTTTTCGCAAGATAACACGGTTTATTAGCTGTCTGCGGGTGACAAATAGGTTTCCTTCGTTATGTGGTGCGTTGACACCTTTATTACTGACCATGCAGCTCGAAACGTAACGAAAAATTATAGGCGTAACTCTAAGGGAACCCTGCGAAAAATTTCAACGTTGCAGTTTCGAACGACATCACCGAAGGAGGCCATCGCCTCGTGAATGGCCTGACAGAAATATTGTTCCAGTACTTTAAGTATTAGTGGAGTTACCGCGTCAAGCTTTAGGGTACTATCACCGCCCGAGAGCGTTCACTCTACTTTAGTTCCGACCGGCACGTTGGAAGCAGCCACATTTAAGAGACGGAATGGCGGGACAGGGGAAGGAGGGGGGGGGGGGGGGAATCCTTCAGTCCCACTTGTAGGAATCGGTGTCATGCAAAGCAGTCGGCGAGTAAATTGCCTACGCCTAATTTTCTTTAGCAGTGGTCAAATTTTAACTGTAGGATCGACATTGTCGTACAAACTGAATGAGGGGGATGCATGCTTAAGGTAGGCCAATCAGAAACATCAACGGTTCTGTGGCTACTGAACGGTATCGCATGGTACGACGTAACGTTCCCACTCACGTTAGTTAAGACTATCTGCATTTTCACCTCGCCAATTGAGGTAGGCTTTCGCACGAGCAGTTGTTATGTTTTGTGTTAAATATAGTACTTCGGTAGTTGTACTACCAATGTGCGCGCATGGGTTTTCTGCGATAAATTACGCGCGTATTTCATGCAATATTAGCGCCTGGCTTTTTTATTTTTGCTTTTACTATTGTAGGTCATAGACTATGCAAAGCTGCCGCACTGCACCCTGCAATAGAATGCGGTGATATTAGAAGACCAAGAAAATTCACTTCCCCGTCAATATCTCCTGAGTACATCTACTTTCGCCACATTTAAACGTACAAATATACGCGCACCCGTGTAATACGTACTAAAATATAAGCAGCAAATGCAGAAACACGAGTTCCATACACACAAACACACACCAAAAAAAAAAGCGTGGTTAGTAAGTAAAAACGAGAAGACGCAGTACGTCAAGATGCCGTGGAAAAAAACAACGTCTCATATCATGTAACAACAAGGAAAAGCGAATCCTGTCTTTCTTCACTGAGTTAGTTGACTTCGCTCTGAATTATCGCTCTCCTTTGAAGTTTACTGCGCTCTGGTGGTCTCTTCCGTGTTGCATTACACGACCATGGGCAAAGACAAATCTGTTGCTCCTCTGCGCGTTTTTTTTTTTTTTTTTCCTGTAGAAGCTCTCATGAATCAGTGGACACGTAGGCACAGTCGCGTGGCACAGCCCTCTATATTTCTCTTTCTCGACGTGATCAGACATGAATGTGGGCTTTTCGAAATACGAAGGGAAAGTGCTGTTTACGTGCGCTTTGTTTAGTTCTGTCCACTCCCAGTCGACATTAAATATAAGGTTGCCTAACTCAGCGTCTGGAGCTTGGTCGTTATTTAGAATCGTCGGAACTGAGATGTGGCAGCGGCATACGAAGTGACCTCCTTTCGCTCTAACCTTCAGTAACATGTCTACAATTTGTGACCTCGAGCACCCTACTAAATCACGGGTACCTACGCGCTGTCCAAACACGCTCTGTCCAAATAAGAAAACGAAGTGCTGCACAAATTCAGCCGGCTATGTGGCTCCTGAAATAGAGAGCGCCCCGGGAAAGGAAGTACTTCCGTCAGGAACAGTACATATGACTGCACAAATTATGTTAAAAACACTCTAATACATGTATATCATCCAGGCCACTTTAAACAAATAGATCAGTGGGACCATTCATCATTTCAGGCAAGCAGATTGCTGCCGGAGCGGTGATGATTCGTGGTCGTAGTTTGGTAAACTCTCACAGAATTTTATTGGTTTATTCACGTAGATAAGTGCCTTGCAGTCCATTACAGACAACTTTCACTTCACCGCCGCATCTTATTCTTGTTTCTTTAATCCTCTTCGTTAATTTATTCGCGCTTTTCTTCACGACATTTCTTTCTCCTTCCTATTTTCTCAATGAACGTTGGTTTATCAATCGAAAGTATCTTATCAATTCCATCATCAACAAATAATATAAGCCTTAGAGATACCACTCGAACGCATCTTTCTGTCATACTATTGAAAATTAGAAATAGCATGCCAGGAGAAACGCCTTCCGAGAGCAAATGCGTCGTTATATACTTACCGCTTGAAAGACCCCTCTGTGAGACGTCACAAGCCTTCTCGCTGCCAACACATCTTCCCATAGAGATGTATTAATGCGAAGAAACGCTGTACAGTTCGATGATATCCCTTACAAAACATTTATGAGACACTATTGAATAACATTTCGTCAATATTGAGATTGATACGGAAAACTCACCGTTTTTACGTTGAAATACCATTGCATCCACTGCTGAGACTGCTTGAATAGCGGTCACCCAAATATTTTTGAAAACTTTTGAGAAGTGGTGGTGGAACTGTTATGGAAGGTATGTTGTGCATTACAATTTATAATATGATTTTTATTGTAGGATATTTTTTCACGTAAGGTTCAGGCAGCATTGAAATTTATGCATACGCTTATCTTACGTTGAATGAAAAGCGGCGATACCATCTAGTGTATGTTCTGTGCACTCGACGTGGGTGCCTTTTGCAACCGGCATATCCATAGAAGGAGCCCTTAGATCGCCAGGCGATGAACCAAGGCTATCTTTTGCAAAATTACTCGTATTAGAATGACACATTTCGCGTGTCGCAGGCTTCCCTCCTGATCATGTTTTACGCTCAACAAGAGAGACGTGCACCCGTTACCCAAAAAAAGTAACCGATTGCAATAACATTTGCGGCCTCTAAAAGAACTGAAAAATTGCGCTAGTGTAGATGGCTAGGCCTACTTCCGACGTTACTTTTCATACAATCTTTTTATAACTGTTGCACGTATATACGCTTAAGTAGCGATGCCGCAAGAAAAGCAATTCGGAAAAATTTGTACCTGCACATGGATACCTTAAAATTCCTTCAGAGTTTACAGTACTGATGCACGCCAACTTTTCAAATTTCAAAGAACAGCTTCAAGTATGACATGAGATTTTGAGTTAGAGATATGCACCTTTAGGTGAATTTGCGACTTCGTAATCGATTAGAGTGAAATGTACGCGCATCACAAGGATCTTCGATTTTTGCACGAAGTAGCTGAAGCTTTAAAAATTTGTCAAGTGTTATAAATTACAGGTAATCCACTACACATAACATATTATAACAAGTCTTTCGCAATACCGTCCGTCTGTAAGAGGGTCCAGGAGCTCGAGTTTGACGCACATGAGTGTCCATAGGTTAAAGATCGTCTACCGCGAGGTAATCGAAACGCACTTCAACCAAAACCCTAAGATGGTTGAGGAATTCGCAATAATGTTTATAAATCCGCGCCAGAACATGGGCCTCATGAAATCAGGATTCCAACTTCCTTTTTTTCATATTCTCGCCATATGCGCGCCACCAAATGTTCTGAAACACCCTGCATTATTTTCTTTTCTGGATTTCTTAGAACAAAATGCGTATCTTTTTAATTGGTGAATAGTTATGTGCGCCTTAGCAGACGCCGTCAAATATATATATGACGTTGTGGGTTTTAGAGCTGAGTCCAACGCAGTGTCGCGATTCCTATTTTCTATTTGTGAGTGTTCTAAGTTCCCAAGGGCCTTCTGCTCGCAAGAGTAGTGTTTTTGTATTCTGAGAAGGTATAATGCAGCAATACTAGAAACATTGTTTTTCATTTCAATGTCCTTTTATGAGGAGGGGGGGAGGGGGGGGGGGAGTGCTGGATTGAAAGTATGGGGAAATCGTTGAAAACTACGAAAATCAGAAAATTTCGCGATAGCCAGCCCTTTCCCAAATTCTTCAATACAAAACATGCCTTCTTCTGCGCAGAAATGCAATGCTGGGAAAGGAAGTTGTTGTCCTGCAGACAAGATGGACGTTAGAATGTAGCGGCACTCCTAGTTTTTCATCCTTTTGAATGCTTTTTTCCCCGATGAGGGGAAGAATGATGCCGACAGTCAGCGACAGGTGCCTTAGCTACTCATGTTTTCCGTGTCTTTCGTATTTAGCGCAGACACGCGCAACTCGGCACGCGTGAGTGCTAGAATGTCTTTTTATCTTGAAGAGAATTAGAAGCGCACAGAACTAAAGGGCAAGAGAGCCACTACACACCCGCACGGCACTATTTTTTGTACCTCTCTTGTCCGTGTATCCTGTGCGCTTCTACTTTTGTTCAAGATAGTATAGCAACGTGCCCAGACTATCAATTTGCTGTGTCTTTTTAACTGGCTTATGTAGGAGTACCGGCTGCGACTGTTTATTCGAGGAGGACCACGCTATTCAAGCACCCGTATTGAATATGGGGGTGTCTTACTATTTTCTGGCGTTCGTCTTTATGAACACGCGCACTAGGCGTCTGACAACTATAAAAAAAACTAGAAACATTAGCAGAGCTTGGACTAGTGGCACAAGGCTATAGCGAAGCGGACTTGGCTTGTCCGGGTACGTCTCCGGCACACCCGCATTCCGTCATGTTCCGAGGCTTTGGGAAACGTTTCGCGAAGCACTGCGAGGCCCATTATTGATGACGACTATCATCATTATTGATGTTGATAGTGTTTCGCGGTCGGTCTTTAGGAGCATGTCAACGAGTCGGCACTGCACAAAAAGTTCTGCACTATGCGGCACAGTGATCCCTCAGTGCCCTCCGCCACAGGTGTGTTCTACCAGATCCCCTGTCGTTTGGTGCCATGTATAATGGACGAACTGGTAGGAGCCTAAATGAACGCATGAATGAGCACCACGATGACGTCCACAAGAAACAAACGCACTTGGGTATACGTTACAGAGACTGCGGCTGCGTGTCCGTCTTCACTAGTGTGCACGTTTTGGCAAGAAATATATCACAAGCTGACACGTGAACTTATAGAAGCTGACCATATATCAGAAAACTGGGAAATGCCTGCGTCATTCAGCGCTCCGTAGCTTTCACCCGCAGTGAAATCATCTCTCTTGACACACATTGATAGGTACCTCGTCCTTCACCTTTCGGTTTTTTTTACAGTAATTTCAACATGCCTGCTGTATCAACGCCATCTTCGCCCTTTTATTAGTCGTTTTTTCAGTGTCCTTTCTTCCGGTTACGCCCTCTCGCGCATATCAGCACGCGCTCATATTCATGAAATTGTTACACATCAATTGTTCCTACATGAACATAAAATTGTTCCGAGACAGCCCAGTGTGTCGTTTTCTTCCTTGCCCTTGTGCCGAGGACTTGTCCACGAAGCTCACCCGTCCACACTGCGCGATGCCCCTGCCAGCACGATGCACCCGATTACCGTACTATACAAAATTTCATTGTAGTTGTCCGCGTGTCCATTGGTTGCAGAGTTACAATAATCTTATATCCAGAGACCGTACACAAGCCGAATTTCCTCTGTAAAGTCTTGCACTAAGCAGATTTAATCTGCGTGCGGTCAACTACTCGAAAATACTGCACCTATTTTGTACATTATTCTAAATTTAAGGGGCATCGCCATGCTGTCTCACTGAGCGAGGTGCACCTCAGCACCGTCCTTCCTTTAAAGTTATTCCTGGAACTCTCGCATGGATTGAAGCTTCTCCATTGGTATTTGCGCGAAGACCGTGACGAAGATAACGTGAAATGTTTTATGGGGCCCCCCGCATGGAACACCCGCTAGTAGAGACATGGCGTATTCTCACAACTTCGCAAGAAGTATATTGCACACTCTCAAGAAGAAAAAAGAAATGTTGGCTGCAATACGGCATGTACGTCGCGTGAAAAGAATAGGTACCACATCTGCGCAAAATATCCAGCACTATAGGGCAAACTGAAGGAGGTGTATCTTAGCTGCACTTGAAGAACTGTTGGCTATTCTGCGCGGGTCACCTATGCGCTCACTTAGATGATTTTTCTGAACTACCGAACCAAGCGTGGTGACCAACTGGTATACCCTAACGTTCCCTCCCCCCCTCTGCACCACTCCCTATTTTACCGAGATGGTGCTACAGTCTTCTGTCTCGTTTTTTCAGGCAGGAAATGTGATTTTTCTTTTTGCGACGCAGCCTCCCCGTTAAGGCATATTTCTGTGTACGTATCCATTACGTGTACCCTGCAAAGCAGGCGTTGTCCGTGTATTGAAGCACTGCTTTTTTAAGCTGCTATCATCTATTCATTGGCATTAGCTCGCCATAGCCAGTTAAGAGTATGAAAGTGTATTTTGCCTTGGCCGCCATTACGTTATATGTTCACAAAGACCGTGTTGTTGTCACAAATGTTAGTTTTTCGTCTTCAGGTCGTGTCGTGACGCCTAGTTTCAACATCTCATCAACAGTGTAGGATGGGGCCTTACATTTGCATTGCCGCCGGCTTTAAATATCGCGTAGTCCAAAGGCAGGAATATTGCAACATTCTACGCACAACATTGAGCCACTTCTGCAGCGGTCCTCGAACGATCGTTCCCAAAGCTACCAGACAGTTCCGAAATTCAGGAAACACGATGGTCGCTCTGGCCTGCATCTTGTGCAGGAAATTACTTGGCTAGAGCGCCTCTTTCGCGCGGAACTATGGGTACTTCGTAACATCGCTGGCCCAGCAGTTTCAGATGGTCGCTCCTTTTGGTTCCGGTGTTTACAGTAACGCTGTTAGCGCCGTTTGCAGCGCAGCGCAACTTACCTCGTGTACCGAGAGTACTACAAGTCCCGGCCTTGACTGTGGCGGCGATGGCGTGGCGAAGCTGGCTGTGTGTATTTGTTCGATGAGGCTGCTGTGCAGCACCGCGACTGTCACCTCGGCTGTATTATAGAAGGCCACCCCTTAGACACTATGCCCCGCGGCTCCGACGGCCCAGTATTGCCCTCCGCAATGTTTCGCACCGAGCTCAGCGTAAAGACGTTCGCATCGAACCGCATACGGTGGCAGACGCGGCACGCGTGGCCTCAGCTTAATTGACGCCGTCCTACCCTCTTTTTCTATGCTACACTGTACACAGCTGTGGTATGCCAGGAGCTGCTTGGACGCGACGAGAGGACGCATGCTCTCGTGCCGCGAAGCTATGCACAAAAGCATATCCTTGCGAGACACTGTGCACCAACAACGCATGATGATGGTCGTGCTTCGGTTAAGGAAAGGACGCTAATTTCTGCAGCCCATGTCTGGAGTACGGCTAAGCGTCTGTTGGGGTACGGGAAAGGGACTGAAACGGGATACAGTGAAGAGCAAAACCGTAGTGGAGGCCTCCGGAAATTTTGACAACCTGGGGTTCTTTAACGTGCATTGACATGGCACAGTACACGAGCCTCTGGCAGTTTCGATGGAGGCGAAAATGTCTGAGGCCTGTGTACTGTGAGATGTCAATGCACGTTCAAGCGTCAATCGAGACAAATCAACGCGCACTGTCTTAATCTTCTTCTTCTGCATGTACTGTAACAAGTGCGCCGTAGAGCCGCAGCTTTACGGCTGCCGCTGTAGTAGGCAGTATAGACGGTTTCGCCAGCGCTTGCCGTTCTCTGGCAACATTGTGCGTTCACCGGAAACGTGCCTAGAAAACTTCCTGTTTAGCTTGCTTTCGCGTGGTTTCAGCGTGCGTTGGTGGCCGCGGCTGCTTCTGTTCCGCTGATAGAATTATTGTGATGAAGCGCTCGCGACTCGGGCGCTGTTGTGTGGTGCCAGGATGCAGTCTGCGGTCCGCAAGAAAGTGATTGAAGAAAACGTCGCTGACATGCTACAGCGTAATATAATACGCCCATCCTCAAGCCTTGGTCATCTCCCGTTGTTCTCGTTCGAAAAAAAGACGGCTCTGTGCGGTTCTGTGTAGATTACCGGGCACTTAACACGATAACGCGCAAAGATGTATACCCAATGCAGCGCATAGACGATGCCTTGGATTCCCTACAGGGTGCCGAGTACTTTTCGACTCTTGACCTACGTTCCGGGTAATGGCAATACCTATGCGTGAGGACGATAAAGAGAAAACGGCTTTTTCAACGCCGAAGGACTATACGAGTTCAACGTCATGCCGTTCGGCCTCTGCAATGCACCCGCAACGTTCGAGCGCATGATAGACACCGTTCTCCGTGGCTTGAAGTGGAAGACTTGCTTATCTATCTAGATGATATCGTTATTTTTTCGTCAAGCTTCCCTCAGCATCTGCGCCGTTGGGATGAAGTTCTCACGTGGTTTGCCAACACTGGACTTCAGCTAAACACCAAGAAGTGCCATTTCGCAAGCAAGACAATCAAGGTGTTGGGTCACATTGTCAGCAAGGATGGCATTCGCCCTGATCCTGACAAGGTTTCCGCAGTTCTGCACTTCCTCGTCCCGAGAAGGCCAAAGATCTGCTCAGTTCTTTAGGCCTTGCTTCCTATTTTCGCCGATTCATACGGGACTTCGCCACCATAGCTTCCCCTTTGCACAAGTTACTCGGATCTCATGTTCCCTTTGTGTGGTCTTCCGAATGCGGATCAGCTTTCGACTATCTGAAGCGTGCCCTCGCTTCTGAGCCCGTACTCCGCCATTTTGACGAAACCGCACCTACTCTCCTGCATACACGACGCCAGTGGCCACGGCA